>PVJA010042309.1:0-17392 GCA_004027025.1 Myocastor coypus | reverse complement strand
CCAATAATTCTAACACACACACACACACACACACACACACACACACACGCACACACACACACCCACACACACACACAAACCTATGGCTCTCTAACAAGCGATCTTGTTAGTCACATTTTGGAATAACAAATTTCAGTTCAGAGATTATGCATGGCTCACTCAAGAATACTCGGCAAAGAAATAATGTCTCTATATAGGTTTCTCACTCCAGAGCTCATAGTAATAGCTAGTTAGGCACAATGGCTTCCCTTGAATCAGAAGTCATATCAGAGACTATCTTTTGTCCCATAATTTTCACCTTCTTATTTTCACAACTGAAACAATACAGTTTAATAAAAAGCATGAATGTCTCAAAGTGTAAAACAAAGTCATAGCAACAGAGTTGGGAGTAATGGACTAGATTCTCTCCATCTCCTCATCAAATTCTCTATCACTTATGAAAAGCTTTGCCAAACAAATAATCAAGGGGAATAGTTTTACAATAAACTCTCTCTGTTGATACATACACATACACAAACACACACACAGATATACACAAACACACCAATTTGTAGTATTCAATCATTTATTCACCAGATTATAAAATATCTCTGTTATTCCTTCAGATATATTTCATAAATAAGCAGTACATCAGTGGTCCATTTTCTAAGTATTAATAGCATATTTGTCTACAAACAGTTATTCTGAAATCTCAAAATACAATGGCTTTAGATAAGCATGGATATTGAAAATGCTGCCAAGGCCATGTCTGAATTAAGGTAATTTATATTAAAGAAAGCACATCTATTGCGCAATTGCTTTACTAGTTTTCTTTAAATTAAGGACACCTTGTTTCCCACTCTCTCTCTAAGTCATTATGGGACTTGGAATTTTACCATTCTAGGAACCAAAGCAACGAGAAATTTCCATCTGCTAGTTTCATCCTAAATTACACTTCAAGTCAATATTAAAGAGTCATCTGAAATGGTTTTGATGCTATAAACAAACTACTATAATTTATATCAACTAATTCAATTTTTTGTTGTTAATAAAAAAAAAAAAGCTCCTGTAGGAAGTTGTTATACTGGGTCAACTGGAGGTTAACAAAGAGAAAGGAAATTTTCTCCACTAGTATTAGTTAGATGATCCATGTTTGGAATAGCTTAAAGATAATAGCCTATGATTACCATGCCATTGAAAGAAAAGTGCTTTTCTAAGGTCAAAATCTAGCAACCCATGCTCATATGTGGGCTAAAGTCATGCTGTACTTGGCTCAAATAAAAACTTACAATTCAGAAGAATTGACATTAAAAATATGTTCATTCGCATTTACTCAAATACTGAAAAAAGCAAATAGCATAGGCCATAATCCCACATGACAAAAAATAGTGACACAGGTAATATCTGTCCTAGTTAATGTGCTCAAGGACAGCTTCCTCTAATTTAGCCCATTTTTAGCACTAAAGTTTGAGAGACAATAAAACCTCCTAGATCACCTTTACATTGTAGTTTATTCTGAACTCCCTAATAAATTATAGTAATTCTGGGGAGATAGAGCTACATATTCTGGGTTTCAGCTTCACAGAATATGGGAATAAGACTGGGGTGGACACAAATCACTCTCATTACATGGCCTATAATTCTAGAAATGGTCAACAACCCACACATTGTAAGAAGGAACGAACTGACAAATACTACAGGTACTTAGCTGTTTGGGAAAAATAAAACCAACTGAAATTTGAATTTCATATCATGTGCCAATTGATTTTCAGCTGGAAGAGTAAGTTTTGATAAAAGGTCATCCAAAAATGAGAAAACAATATATATTTATATATTATCTTTCCTATCACTGTCACAAAATTCTCTCTCTCTCTCTTACACACACACACACACACACACACACACACACACACACACACACTTTAAAGGAGAAGAGCTGATTTCGTGATTTCAGAAATTTTATGTTTAGATGTATCTAAAACAGAAAAAAAATATGGTGGAAGAAAATGACAAAGGAAACGTTTTAACCTTGAAATGGCCAAAAACAAGAAAAATGTAAATGTCAAAGGAAGATAGAGGCCCTTGGAATACATGCCCCTTGTGACCCAGCTCACCCAAGAGGGCCCTATTGCCTAACAACACATTCAGCCACAAACTCAACAATGGATCGGCCCATTGATCAGCATAGCACTGTCATGATCTAATCGCCTTACAAAAGGCGAGTCTCTGAATACAACAGATAATTTGGTGATATTTCAGATCTAAACATTAGAAATTGCAATAGCCTTATTTTATGAAAATAAAAACAACAGAAAAATGCAAGTAGAGTATTTTATAAAGGGTAAGAGAAGGCTGAGAGGTAGAGGAGGGAAAAGAGTCAAGAAAGTATTTAACAATTCCTTATGATGAACATGATCATTATGTACTGCAAACTTGTACGTGTGTGTGTGTGTGTGTGTGTGTGTGTGTGTGTGTGTCATTGACAAAACAGAAAACAGTAAGTAAACCCACACGCAGAGGGAAGCGTTTAGATTCAAATACCTCACAAGCACATAGGACCCCACAAACAGAGGATTGCAGTTGAAGGCGTGACGAAGCCAGCGGCTTCGCTTGTACAGTTTAAACACCTCCAGCCTAGGTACAAGCTGAACGATTGACTTTTCTAAGATAGAAGACTGAGGCACAGAGAAGCTACACAAGTTTGCAGAGTTGTGAAAGGCAGAAGCGCTCAGATCGATCTGGAGACCCAGTGAGGGTTCTGCCTGAGAACGGTTACCTGTGAAATGAGAACATTGCATTAGATCTCTGCTTCTCACAGGACAGTGACCAGACAAGCACTGCCACCTCCCAAGGAAGCTAGTCAGAAATGAGTATTCTCAAGCATGTGGAAGCTCAGAAATCTGTGTTCTAGGATGTCTACCAGCTTATGCACATACAAGGGAGAACAGCTGGATTCCACATTCCTAAGGTCCCTCTAAAGCCTAGTATATTTACTTGTATAGCTGAGCATTCCTCTGCAGGGCATTTGCACAAAATCATGTAGTTTTCCTCCCCTTAAACTAAAAGGCAAACACAAAAATAAACGATGGGAATTTCTGTTAGTAGAAAAAGGTGAAGCTGGGAAGATAGCTCAGCGGTTGGGGAGATAACTCAGGAGAATAAGTGCTTGTGAGGCAAGCACAAGGACCTGAGTTTAATCCCTGGTTCTGCAAAAAAGAAAGAAGAAAGAAAGAAAGAAAGAAAGAAAGAAAGAAAGAAAGAAAGAAAGAAAGAGAGAAAGAGAGAGAGAGAGAGAGAGAAAGAAAGAAAGGAAGAAAGAGCCCAATTCCTTGCTATTTTCAAGAACAGAATTCATCAGCAGAGAGAGAAAGGAGGGGCAACAAAGGAGATGTACTTGTCCAACTTGCTCCCACAATAACCCACCACTTGTCACCAAAACTACCCTCCTAATGGCAAGTCAGTGATAGGACATTCATGATTCCATTGCCTTTCCAAAGCTCCATCACTAAACCCAAGATGCTACTATAGAGCAATCTTGATCTAAAGCATTACAGAGAAACTCTATACAAAGATATGAAGATATAACAATTACTTTTCAATGATCAGTGCGTCATTGAAGAAATGAAGGAAAAAATTAAACTATTCCTACTTTCATATAAAAATAAAGACACAAACCACAATCTCTGAGATACAACAAAAGCAGTTCTAAAAAAGAAGTGTACATCTATTATTAGCAACATCCAAAACTCAAAAAGAACTGAAATAAATAACCTAATGATGTATCTGAACGTCTTGAAAACATTAGAACAAACAAAATCAAACCAAATAAAAATTAATAAAAATCAGAGCTAAAATTTATGTGACAGAGACTAAAAATACACAGCATCAATAAAACAAAGATTTGATTCTTTGTGAAACAAAGAAAATTGAAACACCCTTAGTCCAGCTAATCAAAAGGAAAATCAAAGACCCATATTAATACATTAGAGATGAGAAAAGGATGTTAAAACAGACGCCACTAAAATCCAAGTAGTTATTTGGCCTATGTTTTTTCATCGACATTCTAATAAATTGGAGAATCTAGATACCTATAAGCTACCAAAACTGAACCAAGAAGATATAGAAAAACTGGAAGAGGGCATAAGCAAACAGTGAAACTGAAGAACTAACAATGAAAGCCTCTCAACAAAGAAAAGCTAGGACCAGATGTATTCACTGATGGATTTTATAGACCTTTATAGAACAGTGGCCACAAATGCTTCTTAAACTGTTCCACGAAATGGAAAATCAAGGGATGCTTCCAAACTATTTTTAACTCAACATCACCTTGGTAGCAAAACTGCACAAGAACACTACAAAAAGACTACAGAACATTCTACTTGAGAAGGATAAATATAAACATGTAATTAAATACAAACTGAAATTAATAAAATATCGGAAATTTTAAAGAACATGATCAAGTTGATTTCACTATTGGGATGCCAAAATAGTTCAATTCACACAAATCAGTAAGTGTAATGCACCACATAAATAGAATCAAGGCTAAAAATCATGTGATCATCACAATGCATGCAGAAAAAAACATTCTGCATCCTCTCATGGAGAAACTAGAGAAACTAGACACTAGACTTTTAACGCTCATACCTCAATATAATGAAGACCAAATTCATGACGAACATTCTAAATGAGAAAAAAAACTAAAATTATCTCGTCTAAAATCAGGAAACAACTATGTTTAATCTTATCACTTCTATATTAATATTGATATTTGAAAATTTAAAGCAATATGGCAAGAAAAGGAAATAAAAGTCTAAAGATAAGTAAAGGTGAATTAACTTTATTGGCAAAATGACATTCCCCTACACTTAGAAGACCCTAAAGACTCTCTCAGAAGATTTAGAGTTGATCAACAAATTCACCAAAGTATCAGGGTATAAAATTATCATTAAAAATCATAGGTTTTCTATATACTGTTGTGTTGTTCTGGTGTCAGTGCCGAAAGAAACGATGAGAAGACCTAATGAAGGTAGCTCAGAGGACTCACCGAGACCTGTCTCTCTCAAAGTGAGCCTAGACCCTCAGAAGGATATAACTGCTTTGGGGAAATTGAAAACATTCCAAGCAGGGGAGGAGACAGACAACCAGAACTCCCCTCAGCTGTCCTTGGGCTTCATTGGTCTCTACTTAAGATGCTTGGTCCTTATCTCTATATTGAACCAGGCAGGATGTTTTTCTCAGCACTGGGGTAGCTTTCTGCCCCAGGCAGGGAAGCCCAGTCCCACCTACACACACTTGATCAAATTTCCTGGCTTCCTGCTAGCTCCCAACAATATACCAATGATGAACTAGCTGATCAAGAAATCAGCAAAGTAATTTCCCTCACAATATCTACAAAGAAGTAAAATATAGTACCTAGTGATCAATCTAGCAAGAACGTGAAAGAAATCTAAAGTCAAAATTACAGAACACTTAAAAAAATTAAAAAGCCACTAAAAGATTGATAGACTCTTGAGTTCATGGATTGGCAGGATTAATATTACTAAGGTGGCCATATTACCAAAACTAATCTAAAGACTCAATGCAGTTTTTATCAAAGTGTCAACAACATTCTTCACAGGTCTAGAAAAGTATCCTAGAATTCATATGGAAATACAATAGACCAGAATAGCCAAAAACACTTTTAAGCAAAAACTTAACAAATGAGACATTACTTTGAAATTATATAGCAAAACCTTAGTAACTACTATCATTTATGTATAGATGTGCCCTGGTAGACTCAAGCAGTCATGGGGTGGCTTCTGGAATTTGTGATTGATTACTGTGGGTGCAGTGCTACACCTGCTGTTGGGCAGGTAATCTGCATTATAATGTAGGGAAAGGAGGGGCTGGGGAGATAGCTCTGTGGCACAAGTGCCTGCCTGGCAAGGGCAAGGTCTTGAGTTTGAACCCCAGTCCCAAAAAAAAAATAATAATAATGTAGGGAGAGGAGAGAAGCTAGCTGCCTGAACTGAGGCCCTCCCTTTGTTCTCTGCTCTTTGCCACTGCCATGAAAAGTTACTCTCTGCCATGTGTCACTCTGCCATTGAGCTAGCCAAGTATGGACTGAGAGCTCCTGTAACTGTGAGCTGAATAAATCTTTCCTTCCTTCATTTTGCATGTTAGGTATTTGTCCCAGCAATAACAGGAAAGTAACTGAGATAGTGACCAAAGCAATATAACAGAACAGAGGACACTTTCACATCCTCATGATCTACAACCATCTGATTCTGGACAAAGGTGACAAATTAAACATTGGAGAAAAGATTGCTTTTTTAACAAATGGTTCCAGGAAATATAAATTATCTATATGTAGAACAAGGAAATTAGATCGCTGTCTCTCGCCCTGGAGAAAAATCAATTCAAAGCCAATCAAAAGCCTAGATATAAGGCATGAAACTATTAAACTCCTAAAAGAAAACATGGGATAAATTTGAAGGTATAGACAAAGATTTCCTGAATAAGACTATTACATAGGAAACAAAAGTATGTATGAACACTGGGAAAAAGTCAAATTTAAAAAATTTCTTCTCAAGAAGGGAAATAAATAACAGTAAAGAGGAAACCTAATGATTTTATTCATGTTTCTTGTGCAAAAGGTTCATTGTTCTTGGAAATGTGGTGCTATAATTTCAAGGAAATTTAGAAATTTTGGATCCTTAAATATTTATTTCCTACCCCTTCCTAAGAAAATTGTAATTATATGAATATAAGTTTCTTGATTATGGCACAAAGTGAACTATTATATGATCGATTGGTAAGTTCTTTCTTCTTCATTTTTCTTTTAGATGATTTTTATTATATTTGTTTAAGTTTTTAAATAATATATTTACAATGTGCAATCTATTATTAATCTCCTGCTATGTATTCATTCCAGAAATATTTCTCTAAAATTCTCTTTGCATCTTATATATTTCACATTTGAATATTTATCTGTAATTTTAATATGTTATATATTTATTGAGTTTCAATAACTTTAATGAAAAATAAATAAAAATCCAAGAAGGGAATATCATAATGGTGCAAAAATATCAAGGAAATGTAATTTAAAAAAACAGGAAACCTAGAGAATAGAAAAAAATACCCCAGCCACTTTTCTGACAGAGGGTTAAGATCTAAAATATATAAAGTACTCAAAAACTTAAGGGCTGGCCAAATAATTCAGCACACTAAAGTGTCTGCTTAGGCAGATAGAAGGACCAGGGATTGATCCCTGGCTCCGCCCCTGGGGCACGCTGAGACTACAACTAAGAAGGAGCATGGTGGCATGCATCTGTAATCCCAGCACTTGTGAGGCTGCAAACAGGAAGATCACTATGAGTCTGATCTGTGTTGTGAGACACTGTAGACCCTGTACTAAATGCATAAAATAAAATAATACCAATAAAATTAAATAGCCTCATTATTATGAAAGCAAATGAATTAATCAGACATTTCTCAAAAGAAGTATAAATGGGCAATATGAAACTGAAAAGTGATCAATATCTTTAGCTGGTAGGGAAATTCAAAGCAAAACTATACTGAATTTCATCTCAGCCCAGTCAGGATGGCTAGCATTGAGAATTCAAAAACAAGTAAATTTTTGGGAGGATGAAGAAATAAAAGGCACCTTTCTACACTTCTGGTTGGAGTGTAAATTTGTACATCCACTATATAAATTATTATGGAGGCTTCTCTGAAGGTGAAAAAGTTACCGTACAAACAAGCTATATTATTCTGTGTTATATACCCATATTTATTGTTCCTCAATTTGCAATAGCCAAGATATGGAACCAAATGAGGTGCCAATCAATCGATGAATACATAAAAAATGCATAGACACACAACAGAAAATTATTCTCCTCTAAAAAAGCAAATATATCATTTTCAGGAAAATAGGTGGATCTTGATACCGTAATGTTGAGTAAAATAAAGTTTTACTCAGATTCAGAAAGATAACTATCACATGTTCTTTGTAATGTGTGGAATCAAAAAAAAAAGACATAGAAATAGAAGTGAGAATTAGACATGAGAAAAAAATGTGCAGGTAAATTATGTAAGACAGATTATGAGATAATATGATCAAAATATATCATACTCATTGAAACAAAATATTTTATAAAATCAGCATTATAATAATAATGAACATATTCTTGAAAGCTTCAAAAATACATCACATGCTGTAGAGCCACTGAATATCACAGAAGTTCTCTTTAAATCCAAGGAATATTGTCAGCTGTAGCATTGGATAAAATGAGGTCACATGTCGAAGGTTTCAATCTATTTCTTTCTTATGAACCACAGATTATAGGCTGCAGTGGATGCCAAATATATTGGAATAAAAAGAAGAATGTTCAGTTTGAAATGCATTAAGCAGCAGAAGGCACAAGAAATAAAATAGTATGGAAAACAATTTCCAATAACTCATTCTCCAACTATCTTTGTATTCTGTATTTGCATGAGTTTGAAATGCAAGTGGGATTATTGCAAGGAAAATTTTAAAAATTCTTCAATTAGCATTTTTCTGTAAGCATCTCCTCCAAGATCAGTAATAGACATAGCATGGACAAAGCACATAGATTGATGATAATTGTTCCCAAAAGAACCAGATGAAGAAAAAAAAGAAGAGGAATAAAATATTTAACAAAAAATAGAAGAATACTCCTTAGTAAAATGCAAGCTGCAGAGAACTAGATATGTTGTATCATTGAATATTGGTCTAAAAATAACAATGTTATTACTTATGGGTTCATTTTCTAAAATAGCTGAGTATTTAAAGAAGAATCTAAAGTTTAACTTTTGAAACAGAGTCTCACCACGTAATTCAGACTGGTCTTAAACTCTCTTTGTGGCTGAGCTGACCTCAAACTCATGGCAGTCCTGTCTCAATCTCCCAAGTGCTGAAAGTATAGGTGTGTACCACTACATCTAAGAACAGTTGGAGTCTTAAAAGAAGTACTCTCCTCTTAGAATTACAGTGGTCCACTCTATTGACTCAGATAAGGAATTCTGCATCTTGGGGCCAGTGATATAGCTCAGTGACACAGTGCCTGCCTGGCAAGTGCAAGGTCCTGAATTTGATTCCTGGTACCAAAGAGAGAGAGGCAGACAGAGAGAGTGAGAGTGAGAGAGAGAGAGAGAGAGAGAGAGAGAGAGAGAGAGAGAGAATTTTTTATCTTGTTTAGTTTTGTATTTATCAAGCATTTTTGTAATAGCCATAGGACTTCAACTGTAAAACAGATACTAAAAATCACCCAAAGTTGTTTAGAAAACCATCCTGAGAAAATAATTTAAGTAACCTCCCAGCCAACTACATGACCTGTGTTCTCATGACTTGTAATGCATACAAATGCAATCACTTAACTAACTAGTAAATAGTGCACTTTTCTCCCACCCACTAGAGTTGAGTTTTCAGCAAGACCATAGTCAACAATAATTAGCTTATTTAGAGATACTGTACAATCTTGGATTGCAAAAAACTTGTTCTACAAGCGTCTGCAAAATGATCAAACATTTCAAATAAGTTTAACCTAATATGTGAGTGATATCTTGCAATGGGAATAGTGCGTGACACTGAACATCACATGATCAGAGCTGAGCCAGTGGTAATCTCTCTCTCTCTCTCTCTCTCTCTCTCTCTTTCTCTCCCTTTCCTTCTGTCTCACTCTATCACTCTACCCCTGTCCCATCCCCTCCCACCATCTTTGTATGACTGTGAGTGGTTAATACCCAATAGCAAAAGGTTATGGAAATCTGCAAAGGAGGAGAAAAAGCAACAGAAATCTCTCCTCTCAAATGATATTAGAGAGATGAGAAAAACAGTACAAAGTTTTGAAACAATTACCACCTGAATAAAGCTGGTGCTGTGTGAGCAATGAATTTTTTTTTAGTAATAACGCAATGTCGCCTTTCTGTGAAATTGTGAAAAGGAGACAAAAGCAAGTGTTATTGTATAGGTTCCTTATTAAAATTGCATGAAAATAAAAAGACTCCTTTGAGCCATTGGGTAGCATTTATTCCTTTAGTGACAGTGGAAAGCCATCTTATATAATAACCTTCCCTCTCTTGGCTCACACACACACACACAAGCCACAAATGTTTTCAAAATAAGTGCAGGTTAACTTACTTATTTTTCTTTATATTTCGTGTTTTATTATTTTTATCATATTACAATATTATAGTCATTTTATGTGATTACTTCAGGGCTGTGGAATTAATCATCTGACTTCCCATTATTTCTCGTAGGAAAATCCAACTTGATGTACAAGTGTGATGAATTACACGCATGCTTCCAGAACAATTATGCTGGCAAACCAAGATTTTATGTGTTTATGTTGAGTGTTTAAAAATTTAGTCACAATTAATAGTTTACTTTCTTTATCTCATACTTTATCAGAAAGTATTTGTAAGCCATTAACAAGCAGTTTTCGTACCATGCTACCTACTAGGAATGTTACCTTCTCATATTTAGCTAAGCCTATATCAGATTATATTCCTGAGGCCTAAAGTATCAAGGAAAACAGGTGTGACTTCCCTTGTAATAAACTAATATTGCCAGCAGGCCAAATGCACCACTAAGCCCATGAAAGGATTATGGCTTAAGACAATAGTGAAATATACTAGCCTACCCCCAAGTCCCCAAGAAGGGTGAACCTCTCTCTCTCTCTCTCTCTCTCTCTCTCTCTATATATATATATATATATATATATATATATATATATATATATATGTATAATTTATATATACAATATATATAATTTATATATAATTTATATATATTTATATATAATTTATATATAAATTATACATATAATTTATATATAAATTATATATAATATATATTATATATATAATTTATAATGGCCGGCTCAGCCTGCCCCGGGGGTGGGGCTGGCACACCATGTAGTGCCAGGGATCAAACCATGGTCCCTGTGGTTGCCTAAGCTTGTCTAAGCAGGCACTTTAGACCACTGAGCTATCTCACTGGCCCAGGTAGGATGAACCTTAATTCACTGAAAGTAGGTAAACTGACCAGAAACAAATACTAGAACTTATTGGATCCTCAGCCATATATTTCTCTGAGCAAAGATTGGGTGGTGGTGGTGGACAAAATCATAAGGCTCAAAATCAGTTGCAGAAGAATACAGATATTATGGTGCCATTTACATAAAATTTTAAAGCACACAAAACTAGTATATATCCAGAGTATAAACATATTTTAGCAAAATATGAGTTATTTCAACAAATATAAACAACGTAAAAGTACACACAGGATCAAAACATCAAATTAATGAAACTTAAGCGTATATTGGGGAAGAGTGCAGAATTTCCACCTCATTTCTACTGTTCTGTCTTACATTATGGAATGAATACTTGGGTACTGAAGAGTTTCATATTTACATCAAGATTGCAGTACCTATATGTGAGAGAATGAGTGAAAGGGAAACTATTGTGTTTTTCTATATTTGGTTAAGGTTATCCAGTAGCAGCTGACTCATATTAATAATTTCTTCCAGATGTTAATAGCATTATTTATAATCTTACAGTTATACTCACTATATCATCAGTCTTTTGTTGGATGGCACCTGAGGATCTTTTTCGTTTACTTCTAGATAAAAGTAGCCTGCAGCAAGGCAGTTAAAATAGAACACATGCACCCGAAGCTCCCTCAGCTCCTCGCAATGCCCTCCTCATTATCAGGGAATGAATAGTCAGGAGAACTTGTACTATCTCCCCGGTGCCACCATTATCACCAGATATTTAATAATCGGCATTATCAACTTTCATACCCCATAAAGACATGACTTCCCTAGGAGCAACCCAGGTTCTATAGCTTTTCTTTATTCCTCTACTCTTTGCCTCCTTTCAAAATTTCTCACTTCCTCAAGACCATGCCTCGAAGTAGCGCTGGGTTAATGGCACTAACTTTCAGGTAAGTTGTACCATGTTAATTTACTATACACTTGCTTCAGAAAGTTCCAATGAAATTATGTTAAGATAGAGAATTTCATGCCCAGTGATAAAGTATTGGGGAAAAATAATAGAAGACCAAGTCACACAGTGTGACTTAATAGCAATCTGACAAAATAGCAATCTGAGGCTTACTTGTGAACTCTCCTACCTCCAAAAACATACTTAGTGCGAGTTAACTACAAAGCAAACACACTATAATACTGTTGTAATCCTCTGCAATTGCTTACATACTGACCGTATTCTAATTGTTGTCAAATCAAGGCATTTTTCAACAACATTTAGCCTCTTAATCTAAAGATAATTATATTCTCTACCAATCTGTGAAGTAATAGTGTCTGAAGAAATTACCGACACTATACAGATACTTAAAAACTTAGCTTTCATGTTGTTAACACATTACAAGTTCAACCACACCAAAAATATGATCCTACACTTTAGAATTTGGTATTGAACCTCATTCAATCAACCAATGTAGAGAAAGCAAGTAGTTCTAAGTCATGTGATAAAGAAATAAAACAAGGAGAAAACTATAACTGGTAAGGAAGTAATAGACACTAATTTTAGCCAACACAGGGAAATATTAATATTTTGTGACTTCGGTCTAGCAAGATGGTTCAGCAGTCTAAAACGCCTGCTTAGGAAAGCTTAGACAACCGCAGGGACCGCAGTTCAATCCCTGGCATCATATGCTGTAGCAGCCCCACACCCAGGGCAGGCTGAGCAGGCCATAACATATATATTTCATTTTTATCCGTGCTTAAATGAAATTATAAAGTACTTTTATTGTCTTCTTTTATCATAGTCTTAGAGCAATATTCTCTGTTTTTAGTGTTCTTTGAGATTTCTTATGTTCAGTAGGAGAATGAGATGGCACAGGTGAGATGGCTGTTATGGTTTATGTCTAGGTGTCTCCCCAAAAACTCATGGAATCATGGGGCGGGGACTCCCAGAGTTTGAGACTTGACTAATGATCCAATGGGGTTATGTGTTTTAGTACTGATGAGATTATGGGACTGAGTATTGCTGGGAATTGTAGGTGTGGCCTGAGGCAGATAGGCTAAGGTAGAGAGCCTGATGTATTTTAAAGAGAGACAGAGAGACACACTCATGCTGTTGCTCTGCTGCCCTGCTTGGTTGGCTGCCTCTGTCTCCATATTGTTGCTGTTCCGCCACCATGAACTGGATGCTCTCTGCTCTGTTTCACTCAGCCTTGGACCAGCCAAATATGGATTGAAACCTCCGCAAACTGTGAGCTAATAAATCTTTCCTTTCTTCATTTTGGGGGTTGGGTATTGGTCCCAGCAACGAGTAAAAAGTAACTAAGACAATAGCCTAGTAGGCTATATCTGAGCATTAGGAGATGCTTCTTTTTTTCTCCTTTCTCAGTGTCTAGGACTTTCTCCTAAGTAGATTGAGAGACCCAGGTCCTGTTTGTGCTGGCAAGGTCTTGTGGAAGGCATCCCACTTAATTTTTTAGTAAATACTTGATGTTTTCTTAGAGTAAAGATAGCTGGCTGATCTGAGTTGCAGATGCCCTAAATTTATGACAATTTGCATAACTGGTTAATTAAATTCCTGTTCTCAAATTGCCCTCTAGAGTTTTGTGTAAAAGAAGCATATTTGTTTCAACTTCAGATCAAATATCAGGAGGTAACTCTACTCAAACCCCTCCATTAAGCAAAAGAAACTTTTCAAGCCAGTGAAAATCTCTAGGCACTTGTTTCTCCATTTGACAATGGACTTGGAATCAATATCCAAAATATTTTTCCAGCTCTGAAATTCGTGGGGTTTTTTGTGGGGGGGGTGATATTTTAGGGAAGGTTCTATAGGGTATTCAGGGTCTCACTACTAGGTCATATTTGAGTGATCCGCCTATTTATAGCTTCCCAAGAACTTGGATTACAGGTGCGTACCACCATGCCCAGTGTCAATTGCCATCTCAGCACGCCCCAGGGATGGGGCAGGCATGGTAGGCCGGGGAACTAAACCCCAGGCCCCTGAGCTTGCTTGCAGGAACTTTCATCTGCTGAGCTACTTGGCCAGCCCAGTTTTCAAATTTGTGGAGCATGAGTCTCTTGCATGTCTTCTAACTTTATAGAAAGTGCTGAAGATTACGTGGCTATGCATTAGTATAGAGAAGAATGACTCAACAAATGATGCTATAGGTGACCGATTTATAATAAAAATGAACTGCAACTTTATCTCATTACTATAGACTAACGAGTTAACTGTAAACATTCCAAAGCTTCCAAAACAAAAATATAAAATAAAATTTCTCTGGGTGAGAAAATATTTTGAAAACTTATACTAAAGTTTAAACCAAAAAGAAAGAAAATATCACTAGGCTTTTTGCAACATTAAAATGAAAAATCCATACTTAGAAATATTAATCAATTTAAAATACAATATTGAAGAAGAAAAGTATTTTCCAGAAGTAGTTATACCCTTTTTTACTTTGAAGAGATTTAAAAAATATTAGACAGGTCTAGCAGCCACCGGGTGCCTCCAGTCCATTACACCTCAGTGGGAAGGAGCCTCAGGGCCAGCAGTCAATTGGCCCAGGCAGCGATTCCACACTGCTGGGCCCAGCTGAGCCCAGATCAAGGTCCAGAAGAACAGGAGCATTGTGTTGACACAGAGATGGCAGCAGGTAGTTGGGTTGAGCTAGTCAGCCTGGAAGATTCTAGGTGTATAAAGGGGAGGAGCCCAGAGAGAACTCAGGGGAGCTAATTTAAATACAAATTTCCAACATAAGATCTGCACTGTTACACAGCTATAATGTTTGCTTCCATGGCGTAAAGTATAAACCATTAATTAAAAATGTTGCTCAATTTCCAAATTTCACTAGCTGTTGTTAATAATATTTCTAATTATACTACTGTAAGTAGGAAACCATAACAATCTTAACCACATGTTTTCCCTTGGGTACTAATATTGACAGTTGCTTGGGTAGTAACTTCAACAAAGCCCTGCAGTGAAGGATAGAGGACAGTGCCAAACAGAAACCAATATTTCACTCTCAATCAATAGAGAAAGGAGGGCTGGCAAGATGGCTTAGCAATCTAAAGCACCTGCTTAAGCAAGCTTACGCAACCATAGGGACCAGGATTTGATCCCTGGCACCACATACTGCGCCAGCCCCACCCCCCAGGGCAGGCTGAGCTGGCCATAATATAAAAATAAAAATAGAGAAAGCAAAACCTTGAAACACATACAAAACAAGAATCTCTGAGGTAGAGATACTTAAACAGACTCTTTACAAAGAGGAAAGGTCCCCAGTGATACAGCTACATACGATCAAGCTTACACAAAATATTATCACAGAAATCAAAATAAACAGATTTTTCTGCAATAGAAAATGACAAAAAGAAGAAGTAAAATACCTTCTCAGGCCCCAACGTCACCCAGAAAATATGAGCACAGAAGAAATTGAAAGCCACACTCAAGAAATGTGTGAAATAATAGCGACTGAAGTAAAGAAATAGCTTCAGAAGAGTATAGGGGAAATCAGATCAGAGATGATCTCACAGGTTAAAGAAATAACTACATTGAAAGAACTAGTAAGCATTTCTAAAGAAAACACTGATAGAAGGCCAATGAGATGGCTCAGTGGTCTAAAGCATCTGCTTAGGCAAGCTTAGGCAACTTCAGGGACCAAAGTTCAATCCTCGGCACCACATACTGTGGCAGCCCCACCCACAGGGCAGGCTGAGCCAGTCATAATATAAAAAAAATGAAAGAAAACTCTGATAGAAAACATAGAGCATAGAAAATGATGGAAGTCTTGAATGAGAAATATAGGAAAGAAATAGAATGCATGAAGCAGATTTGCAGAGATATATAGGAAATAGCAGAGTATGGTGGTGCATGCCTTTAATCCCATTAATCGGAAGGTTGAAGCAGAAGGATGGCCACAAAGGTAGGGCCGGCATGGGCTACGTAGAGGAGATCCTGTGTCTAGATACATAGACGATAGATAGATAGATCGATAGATCGATAGAAAGACAGATAGATAGATAGATAGATAGATAGATAGATAGATAGATCGATAGATAGATAGACCGATAGACAAACATAATAAATCAATTAAACAAAATAAAATGAAATGACCTACCACGATTCTTCAAAAGGTTCAAGGTCAGCTGGGTGGTACTGTTCTCTGGGAGGAAAACATAAGGGATTTCAAGTTTGAGCCCAACTCTGAGGAAATTAACAATTTAGAGCTTTTTTTTATCTCAGAAAAATAGAAAAGGATAAAAGCTTAGGTGCAATCACCAGTGCTGTCAAAAATAAATAATAATAGCCGGGCGTGGTGGCTCACGCCTGTAATCCCAGCACTCGGGAGGCTGAGGCAGGAGGATCAGTGTGAGTTCGAGACCAGCCTGGGCTACAAAAGTGAGCTCAAGGCCAGCCTCAACTGCATAGCGAGACCCTGTCTCAAAAAGACAAAATAATAATAATAATAATAATAATAATATTAACCATCTAGCAGAAAAGTGCAACCATGAGATATTAAAAATAAATCTAAGCCAGGCATGGTGATGCACACCTATAATCCCAGCACTCGGGAGGCTGAGGCAGGAGGATCGGTGTTAGTCTGAGACCAGCCTGGGTTACAAAACTGAGCTCAAGGCCAGCCTGAACTGCATACCAAGATTCTATCTCAAAAAGGCAAAAAAAAGTAAATCTATATTAATATGCTGAGCTGTAAAAGGTTGAAGTCAACAACTTCAGACAAATGTCACTTGTGCTGATAACTCAGTACTATTATGGACTATTGGACTACATTGGGTTATTTTGCTGAATTCAAGCACCTACAATATTTAGACCAGCATCAAGTATGAACAGGTCCTTTAAGGACTTCTCCAAATACAGCAGCTCTCACTGCACTGGAATACCTATCTCTGAAAAAACAGACAAAATAGGGGGATATAAATGAACGAACATTTTGTACTAAGAAAATTATATATATATATATATATATATATATATATATATATATATATATATATATATACACACACACACACACACACATAAGAAAGTTAGGATAGGTATACAGTTACTTTTTCTTAGTTCACTGAGAATAAAAGTGTACTAATATTGTTTAGGCAAGATATCATGTCTGCATCTTGTGCTCTGCATAACTACTATGAAGACAACAATATGGAATGTATTAATTATTGTAACTGCACTACTAACTTGTTTTGTAAATGTTTAATTGCCATTTTATCTTTTTTCTCACCAAAATGAAAACAAAAGAATGTCACACAAGAATGAAATAAAAGAAAGTAAGCAGATACCTAGGACAAATAAAAAATAAGTAAATATTAAATGAGTCAAGGTCACAAAAGGTAGAGAGAACATCCCCATAGCATGGAAAAGGCTCAGGAGACAGGAAAACTAAAGCTGAAGCGGGATCCTG
>PVJA010042308.1:0-17397 GCA_004027025.1 Myocastor coypus | reverse complement strand
GGGCTGGGACAGGAAGTTAGTCTCGGGAACGCAGAGGCGGGGCAGAGGGGCGCAGGGGCTTACCCGCAGCGGGTGCGCAGGCTCAGCTCCCAGCGGTGAGGTTTGGGCTGGGCTGGGAAAAGTCCCACATTTAGCCTAGATGGCTGAGTACCACTCCATTGTATAAAAGCGTTTTGTTTGTTTGTTTGTTTTGTTTTGTTGTTTTTTATTTTGTTCCACAATTGATGACCATTTAGGTTTTTTCTCAGACTTAATTATTACAAATGGTTGCTCTACACATGAACGTACATATAATGCTGTGGTGTGATGTTTTAATTCTTCCCGGAAGACACCCAGAAAGGGAAAATCTGGGTTGAATGGGACCTGTAATCCTAGCTTACCGAGGAATCTCCACACTCATTTCCACAGTGGTTTCACCAGTCTATATTCCCACCAACAGTGGACAAGGGTTCCTTTCCCCACAGCCCCTCTAGCACTTGTTATTGGCTGATTTCTTGATGATAGCCGTTCTTTCTGGGGTGAGATGGAACCTTGGTGTTGTTTTGATTCAAATCTCTTAAATGACCAGGGATGTTGAATGGTTTTTCATATATTTATTTTCTGTTTGTATTTCTTCTTCTACAAAGTGTGTACTTATCTCTGATAGATTTAAGAAATATACCAAGTACGCCAGTCATTCTAGTACAGGAGGGCATTTCCGCTGGGATTTGGTGATGCGTAAACCAGACCGGTGCCTTGGACATGTCCCACACTCCTCCCGATGAACTCGTGGTGCAGTGACTGATATCCTGCAGAAACAGTGGTACAACGTCACAGCTGGTGATTACTTGGAGACAGTTTGCCCCTAGAAACCGATAACATTCCGCAAAATAACCCCATATAGTCCAATAGTCCATAATAGTCGTGAGTTATCAGCACAAGTGGCAAGTGTGCACAGCTGTTGACTTGAGCCTTTTATAGCTCAGCATATTAATCTAGCTTTACTTTTTATAGCTTGTGGTTATACTTTTCTGCTGGATGACTAAGACCAAGTTAAAACAAAACCTATGTAACTAAAAATGTAACTCTTGCTATCTGACAACATCAGTCAAAGCCCCTCTGGATTTACCCTGGAACTATGTACAGCACCTTGTGAATCTTCTGTCAATGTCAGCCCTCTGGATGAGTCATGGCCATTGCCTGACCAACTTGTGCTCTGTGAAAGCCTGAGAGAATTTTGGTTATTTTGCTAAATTCAAGTACCTGGCACCAGTATGAAAAGGTCCTCTAAAGATTTTTCCAAATACAGCTTCTCTAAGGGCAATGGAACACCCATCTCTGACAAAACAAAAAAAAAAAGCGGGGGAGGGAATGTAAATAAAGGACCATTTTGTTATGAATAAGAATATATGCACATGATAGTTAAGATATACAGCTACTTTCTATTAATTCATTGAGAAGGGTTTGTACTAATAGTGTTTAGACAACATATCATGTCTGCATCTTGTCCTCTGAATCGCTATTATGAAGACAGCATGTAATGTATCAATTATTATAACTGTCCTACTGTTCTGAAATGGTTTTGTTGCTATTTTATCTTTTTTCCTCATTAAAATGGACCAAAAATAAAAATAAAGAAACCTATAACATGAGGCAATCCTGCTGAAATACCTGTGAGACGGGTTGCTTGTCAGAGACACAAAAGGAAGTAAAATTCACTTCTTTCTTAAGAATTGCCACATAGCAAACTTTACCTTTTCTTTAAGATTTTCAGCCTGGTGGCCAGATGAAGGCTGGGGTCGTAAGCCAGCCCATGTGAGCACATGTAGAGCCTGGGTCTTCACGTGCTAGACCTATGGATAGCAGGCTATGGATCCAGCAACAAAATTCTCTCAGGCTTTCACAGAGAGCAAGTTGGTCAAGCAATGGCCATGACTCATCCAGAGGGCTGACATTGACAAAAGATTCACAAGGTGCTGTACCTTGCCTGTTAAGTAGCTCTGATGAGGGGCACTGAAGATCCAGATGAGCTTATGTGGCCGGCACCACTGCAGCTCCTGGACTGCCTTGAGTGAATTTCTCCAGAACAGATCTCTGCCTCAGGAGCTTCACACACTACGGTACGAGAGTGGGCAAGCAGGGCAGCTGGTGATGGAGAGTGCTGTCCATGGCTCTGATCATAAGCCTCTCTCACAGAACATATGGCAAATAAAGCACAGGTCAGTGTCCATCAATTAGTAAGTCCAGGTCTGTGAGTTCTCTCTCTCTCCAAGGAGCTGTGTGTCTCTGCCATAGCTTTCAGTGCCCTATGAGCTGCGCAGCAAGAAATCCACAGAGAACATAGGGAATCTATGAAAGTCAAAAATGAATCCCGAAAGGGTGAGCTCACAGCAGCCCTGCAGGATGAGGTCTCAAGAGGGATAGGACCAATGTGCCGTACTTGAAAACAGGCGCACACTCAAGCTGCCAACGTGTGGAACAGCAGGCTCTGGGAGGTTCTGAGGAAGGACAGCAGATGCCCAGGAACCAGGTGATGTGACTGACCTAAGCCTGTTAAACTAAGTAGGGCTAGGAAGTAGACAGTGATAATAATGACGAAAGCCAAGATGATGTCGCTCCCGGAACAACCACTTCCCCAAAGTGGAGCAAAGGCACTGACGAGGATAGCTGAACCGTGTGAAATGATCAAAGCAGAAACTCTGTGAGTTGAAAAATAATACAACTGAACGATACCAGACAGCACACATCGACGAGCGCAAACAGTAGCGATCCAAATGAAAAAGTAGACAAGCAAACCCAAGGGACTCAAGCCATGAAGGAGAAATTGATCCAAGAATAGCGTCCACAGAAAGCTGTCCACGTGGAGAGGCTTCTCCTGAAAGTCACCCAGGTGGACCTCGGCACTAGAAGTTAGAGCCCGTGCACGCGACTGCTAGTTATGGGTACCTTAGAAGCAACTGTCCATGGAAGATGGGTCCAGCAGCTTCTAGAGGACATGAAGAAGACTAGCTGTAATAAAAAGTCAGAAGACACCATATAGGGAATTAAAAGAATCTGCTTATGGAAAGCACAGTAGAAAATATTCCAAATATGAAATAGCAAGTCAATAAACAGGTAAGGAAGGCAGAATGCCAAATCCCAGAAGCACACCCTAAGTGTAAAATCTTTATGATATTTTATTATTTTTATGTAATTGGTTGTTGTAGGATCTCACTCTGCAGTTTTTTAAAATTACTTTTAATATTTTTATTACTTTTAACATAGCTACACAATTTGGGTTCATAGTGATCTTCATGCTTTTGGCCTCCCCAGTGCTGGCATTACAGGCATGCACCACTACTCCTGGACTCGGGCTGGCTCAGCACACCCTGTGGACAGGGCTGGCGGGGCATGTGGTGCTGGGGATCAAACTGAGGTCCCTGTGCTTGCCTAAGCAGGTGCTCAGTCCACTGAGTGATCTTGCAGGCCCTAAGGGTAAAATCTTGAAAGCTGGCAAAGAAATGTAAAAAACAAATTATAAAGATTTTTTTAAATTAAAAAATAAGCAAAGAATATCATTACTTGTACATGGAACAGTTCTTTCCATAGAAGCCTTCCCACCACAAGTTCCATGAAAGATGGCTAGAACTAATCATCAAATCCAGTGATAGCACATCACAGAGTCAGCATGGGAAGAAATTCAACAGTACTTTGGCAGATCAATACGGAGCTAACCAAAAAAGCAATTAGATCAATAATATCATTCACAATGGCATCAAGAAAATTTAGACACTTGGGAATTAACATAACCAAGGAAGCTGAAGACCTGTGCAGCCAAGGTCTCAGTAGCCTGAGAAAAGACATTGCAGAAGACCTCTGAAAGTCTCAGATGTCCCTTGCTCCTAGATAGACAAAACTAATATCATCAAGATAGGCATGCTACCAAAATTGATGCAGGAATTTCATGTAACCCCCATTGAAATACTGACATCATCATACAAAACCATACCAAAATTTGTATGGAACCGGAAGAGACCCAGAATAGCAAAGGGAATCCTGGGAAACAAGAGCAAAGCATCATGATCTGAATTTCCACTTATATTACAAAGCTACAGTGAGGGAATCAGCCTGGTACTGGTCAAACACAGACATAAGATTCAGGGAAACAGAAGAGAGAATAATGAAACAGACAGAGTCACAGCAAGTTATCTGATCTTTGACAAAAGGGCTAAAAACACGCTGGGAAGGAGATAGCCTCTTTAGCAAATAACGTTGGGAAAACAGCCTATCTTCAGGCATAATATTGAATGTAGACTCCTATCATTCACCATAGACTAAGGTAAAATAAATCTCGATCAAAGTTCTGCTGCAACATAAAATAAATAAAGCTCTCAAAGACACTGTCCTAGGTAACAACTTCTTGAACAAATCCTCACTTGCAAAACAAATACTGTCCAAAATCAATAAATGGGATTGTATAAAATTAAAAATTTTCTGTACAGAAAAGAACAGTGAATAAACAATCAACAGAATAAAAGAAAACCTACAGAATGGGGAAAATTTGCCAGCTATTTCTTGGACAGAGAACTAATATTTAAAATGGTGTCCCAAGTTTTCTGTTCAAGGAGATTATGGGCCACAGAGAAAAGGGATCAACAATGTACAGTGTGCCTCAGGAGAGTCAGCTGGAAACAAAACACTCTCTCAGGCTTTCACAGAGAGCAAACTGGTCAAGTAATGGCTGTGGCTCATCCAGATGGATGACACTCTCAAAAGATCTGCAAGCTACTGTACATAGTTTCAGGGTAAATTCTGAGGTGATTTGACTGACCTTGTCTGAATCACAAGTCACATTTTTTGTTGTATAGGTCTTGCTTTATCTTGGTCTTAACCATCCAGCAGAAAAGTCTAACTATGAGGTATAAAATTAAAGCCATTTAAATATGCTGAGCTGTAAAAGGTTCAAGTCAACAATTTCTGACATTGCCAGTTCTGCTGATAACCCACTACTTTTATGGACTATTGGACTGTATTGGGTTATTTTGCTGAATTTGCATACCTACAATATTTGACTAGCAATGGAACACCCATCTCTTACGAAACAAAAAAAGGGGGGGGATATAAATGAAGGACCATTTTGTAGTGAAAAAACAGTATAGTTATTCAGCTACTTTCTCTTCATTCAATGAGAAGAAAGATTTGTACTAATAGTGTTTAGACAAGATATCATGTCTGCATCTTGTACTCTGAATAACTACTTGAAGACAACAATATGTAATGTATTAAGTATTGTAACTGTCCTACTAACCTGTTTTGAAAATGTCTCATTGCTCTCTCATTAAAATTAATAAAATAAAATAATAAAATAAAATATATAAAGAGCTCAAAAAAAAATTACACTCCCCAAAATAAAACATTTCATGAAAATGTAGCAACTAAAATTAATACAGGCTTCTCAGAACTAGAAATAAATGCAACATTAATAGATGCAGGGAAAATGTCAACATCTTTAGCCATACTGGAATTGCAAAATAAAGCACTGAAATTCCATCTTACCCTAGAAAACATGGCTGCCATCAGGAAATCAAATGATTACACATGCTGTTGAGGCTCTGGACAATAAGAACTCTTCTATCTTGTTTGTGGGAACGTAAAATAGTAGACCTACTATGGAAGTTAGTGTGGAATTCAGGAAAAAACTAAAAGTAGAAGTTCCATCCACCCCAGCTGCCTGCCTTGTAGGCATCTTCCCAAAAGGTCTCGTGACATCATGTTACCAAGCCGTTTTAATGCACTGATGTCTGAGTATTCATGAATCTACTGAAGCCACTCGGGTTGCTCTAGTTTTAAGTGATCATAAACACTGTCACTGTTATTAATTTGCAAGTCTTTGTGTGGCTTGTTTTTATTTCTATTGAGCATTTCCAGAGTCGTGTGATACGTACCTTTAACTTAAGAAATTATTTAACTTTCTTCCAAGGAGGCTGCAGTTCTCTATGTTGTCACGCTCATGCGTGGAAGCCTGTGTGCTCCACATTTGCTACAACACGTGTGCAGGTGATTTGCCCTGTGGAGCCACATTCAGGAATCACTGATATGGTGGGGGAAAAATTATGGGCAATGCCTTTGAAATCTGTGTTGGAAAACATTTGCAGAGCTGCCTCTCCAGGCAGCCAAGAGATCAAGGCTAAAGGGCATTGCAACAGATGTAACAGGTCAGCGGACTGAAATAGCTGGACTCCACACGAGGTCTGTGACTCAGCAAAACCTCAGTGGCTAATGAAATCCCTCCCTGCTTTCTAGGTTCTGGAAGGGGCTTCCTGCAAAGATTTGCCCTTCCTCCCCCAGCTCCATTCTCCGAGATGTTCCCCTTCTTCATCAAGATCAAGGATCAATGAATTATAATTACCTCATGATTAAGAGGTGAGCGGCTATTTTCCAATGGAAAAATGAGAACAACATACTTATTAACCACACTTTGGGACAATTTCTCCTCTCAGCCTGAGTCAGCATGCTGCTGAGAACACGCTGAGCTCGGCATCGTGTCCACTGTGCTCTCTGGAGTGTCTGCACTGTCACCCTGCTTGCATAAATGGGTAACCGTGCTCTTCACCTCAGTGGTTCGTCGAAACAAAGCTTGTTGTTCAACGTGACCAAACGTAAATCCAACTGAACCTCAGGGCATCACCCTCAGCAGGGGCCAAGACCAGCAGGATAAAGGCCCTGCTCACCTGGAAGACAACGGACGAACTTGCTTGCTCCTCCTTATACAACAACTGAGCTTTCCTTTCCCTTCTTTCTGTTCTTTGTAGACAGCACCATCTCATTATCTCCTTATAGAAGAAGCCTCCCAATCACAACAGCTCCTTTCCGCATGTCTAACATGTTATGAAGGATTTCTCTTTGCCAAATGTGGAGCCATTTTTCCTTTAAAAATACGTGGTACAGCTTCACTCTAAGTTAAATTGTCATTGCGACTAGCCTAGAAGTCCAGGTATGAGTGAATTCAGTCAAGGTAATTTTTTGCTACAAACCTTTTCCTATTTTTTGAATTTAATATTAACCCTAACTGATCTTTAGAGCTTTGTGAGATCTCAGCTCCCCTAAGAACAGCGTTTCCTCCAGTTTCCTTCCCTTCACATTGGCAGTGAGGGTAGGTTGCGAGAGGAACATTTATGGGTGATTTGGAGGCACAGTTGAAGTGGCCACCGCTTGTGTAGCTCCGCTGTTGTGCAGAGAAGGTGCTTGGGCTGCCAAGGGTTCTCCTCATTCTCTGCAACTCAAACCAAGACCATGGATTCAGCTCCATAATCAAAGCTGCTGGGAGCACGGCCACAAAGCCAACAAAACCTGGCCCTTGGCTTCCCGTGGTGCCAAGAAGCCTCGCATATGTACACACTTCGCCGCCTTAAACTCACTTTCCAGTCCCAGCAATGGGCCTCTGTGAACCTAAGTCTGCAGAATCAGATGGTAACAAACAGCCTTGTAGAGGCTGTGTAAATAGCACACCCATGTGTGTAAGGCCACCTCCCTTGTACATGTGTCACTCCAGTTCTGAACACTCTCCCATTCAGTATTTGTACTAAATCTCATTCTGAGTTTGTGCATGTTTCCTGATTGTCTTAGTTATTTTTCCCTCGTTGCTGAGACAAATACCCGACACTCAAAATGAAGGAAGGAAAGGTTTATTTATCTCACAGTTACTGGAGGTTTCAGTCCATATTCAGCTGGCCCAAGGCTGAGAGGAACAGGACAGAGAGCATCCAGTTCATGGCGGTGGAACAGCAACAATGGTGGCAGAGGCAGCCAATCAGTCAGGGCAGCAGAGCAGCAGCAACTGAGGCTCTAGTCTGTCTCTCTGTCTCTCTTTATATTCCTATCAGGCTCTGTGACTTAGGATATCTACCCTAGACCACACCCATAGTCCCAGCCCTACTCAGATCGATAACCACATCAGTACTAAAACACATAATCCCAGTGACTCATGAGTCAAGTCTCAATCTATAGAAGTCCCCACCCAATGACAACATGAGGCTTTGGGGGGACAACTAGACATAAACCATAACACTAATGTTATGAGAGTCATAAAAGAATTTCTCATATTATTCATGGAGGATTTCTCTCCCATGGGAGTTCCTTCCTGATTTCCCAGGAAAGTGGGGAAAAATGAAGGTTTTCCCATCTGCATTGCACATAGATGGTTTCCTTCCAGTGGAAATTCTTTCATGAACCCAAATCCATGGAGGAAAATGAAACATTGCCCACACTGTTGACACAAGTTGAGCACCTCTGCTTCATGAATCCCTTCAAGTGTGCAGTAACACCTTGTGCTCAGCAATGTCTTCTATTGCATACAAAGGAAAGGCTGCTTTACACAGTGCATTCATACTAGTGCAAATGTCTGTTCTGTGTATGCACAGTTAACTACCTGTCTGAAGATTTTATTTTTCTTTATTACTTTTAATAAGAAATTACAGTGAGACAGTTTCAAAACACATCAGCACGACAGCCACAATAATTAATACAATGTATATTGTCTTCAGAGTAGTTATTCAGAGTACAAGATACAGCCACGATAACTTTTCTAAACACTATTGGTACAAATATTTCTTCTCATTGAACTAAGATAAAGTAGTTGTATGCATAGTCCAATGTTCCATAATTGCAGTGGGTTATCGGCAGAACTTGCAGTGTTAGAAGCTGTTGATTTGAGCCTTTTACAGCTCAGCATAGTAATCTGGCTTTACTTTTTATGCCTCGTGGTTTAACTTTTCTGCTGGGTGTTTAAGGCCAAGTTAAAACAAGACCTATATAGCAAAATATGTAACTTTTATGGCTGACAAGGTCAGTCAAATCCCCTCAGGATTTACCTTGAAACCATGTACAGCATTTTGCAGAACTTTTGTTCACTACTTTGCACTGAAGATCAAGAACTTAGCACCAGAAACCAGAGCCCTTGTCCCCCCAATTATAATTTTTTAGGAAATAGAAGGCATTGTATATATTGAAGGTGTGGTAGTTTGTGTTTGGACATACTTATACAATGCAAAATGTTTATCCCAAGCTAGTACCCTATGTGCGGCACATCTTCTGGCAAGAGCTTACTGTAAAAGCCACATTATGAAATCGGCACAAAGAACTGATCTGCCAGATGTGCAATATCAGTATAAGCATACGTGGCATAAAAAAGAAAGCTCTTCTACATTTCCAGAGGTGTAAAACAAATCTCTAGGCATGAGCCCCAAAAGAGAGACTGTAGAAGAAAATACATGATAAAAATTAAAAGAATGATTATAAGGAAATTCAGTAATATTCAAGGGAATAGAGGCAGACAATTCAGGACAGTTGGGAAAGAATTCATGATATGAATAGGAAATTCACTAGACATAGAAATCATAGAAATTTTTGAAACTGAAGAACTTTATAAATCACTAAGCCCCCCCCCAAATAAATAAATAAATAAATAAATCACTAAGCCCAATCTACATAGTGAGACCCTGTAGATCCTGTATCCCTTATACTAAATACAATAAAATGAAATAGAAAAGAAATGAAGAAAGTCTTGGAGAACACCATTAAAATTTGATGTCCTAATTTTTCAGTTTTTGGAAGCAACGAGAACTTAAAAATATTACAATCATAGTCAATGAAATAATGGCTATGATTTTTCATGACATGAAGTACGACATGTGTATTCAGGACAGGAGGCCAGAAGGACACATCTGACACAAAAATAACCTTGCAGTGCACATGATAGTTAAGCCTTCAAAATTACAAGACAAAAAGAGAACTTTGTCCCATTTCTCTATCCTACTTTCCACCACTCTTCCAAAGTTTTTGAGTTATGAAGAAGAAAACATCAAGTCACATCTACAGAAGCCCCACTTGACTACCAGCAGGTTCTCAGCAGAAACCTTGGGGCCCAAGAAGAAATAGGAAGGTATCTTTTTAAGAGAAACACAATTTTGCTTTCTATACCCTTGTAATTTCTTACCTCAAACTTCCATTCTGCAGGATTATGGGAAACTTGCCTCAGTCTCAGGGAGAAAGGTGCCTTATGATCAGAATTCAGCTCTATTCTGGGACGTCTGTGACTGCCAGGTTGGTCCACAAGTATTTCTACTGAGGTAGCTTTTGTCAGCGTGTATGTGGTTCCATGAGACATGGCATCATGCTGCTGTCTCTCTTTCTGGTCTAGAGGAGACTTTGTTTGCTTAGACATTGCAAAGGGTCTGTTCCCAAGTGGCAGGTTCTCCCAGGAGGGGAGGTCCAGGACAATCATATCCAGACAGGAACCCTTCCTGTTCCCAGTTCGTAGGCACGCTGTCCCCATCCTAGCGTCCCTTCTCTTTTTAGATTCAGGAAACGGTTTTTGAAGTTCCGAAAGGCAAAAATTTCAAACCGAGAATGTATGACCCGGGCAAGCTATCCCTTCAAAATAAAGGAGAGACATTTGGCAAGACAAGCAAAAGGAGAATTCACTACTATTGAAGCAGCCTTACAAATGCTGAAGGGAGTTCTCCAATCAGAAGTGAAAGAACCATTACCGTCACTATGAAGACACATGGATGCATAGAGCCCAGTCGAAGAGCAAAAGGAAAGAAAAGTAATCAACCCCTAGCAGCACTGAAAGCCACTCAGCCCACAAAGTTGGAGACAATGGAATAAATCAGACCCAGGTGGTTATCTCCCTATAACCACCTGAACGAATAAATAAAATCTGAAAGGCACAATAGGTAGAGTGAAACAGAAAGATGCTGAATATAAGGAATAAACATTTGAGATGAGAGAAAAAAGAACATAGAGGAAAAAGTAAGGGGAAAATCATGCTCGTATACATACAGGGTAGCTGAAAGGCTTGTGCGCCTAACTCCCAGTGGTTATTTGAGTGTAGCACAAGATGTTCAAAATTTTCACTATGACTAACTCTATGCAAATGTCTGTAATCTGAGCCAGCACATCCGGGACAGCAATGTGCAATGTAAAAACCACCGCTGAACACGTCTCACTTTTTTCCTCTAAATGTGTACTGTTGCTAAGGTCTTATCAGTTATTATGATACTCTTTAAATTTAAAAATAAAAAGCAAAAGGGACAAGAAAAAAATTGAGGCTTAGTGACAGGGAGAGATGATGGTTCACTGTGCCACCGATGTTGCCTACATCCGCTTGCTAATCCGAGCAATGAACTTGATGATGACGATATGGAATGTAACGCACATTGACAATTTTCCATTTTTGTTTTGAAATTCTGTACCATTTGTGTTGTTGTATGTTCATTTTGCTTCTGTCTTTGGTTTTGTTATTTTTCTTATTATTCTTTAAAAGAATATTTGAAAAAAGAAAAGAATGAACGGTACTCAGTATCACGAAGACTAGCAAGATGCAAGGGGCAAGTCATCCCTTATCAGTGTTGACCTGAAATGTAGGCGGGTGAAATTCACCAATTAAAAGGCACAGGTAATGGATTTAAAGAGACAAGACTCAACAATGTTCTGCGCACAAGGAACTCTTCATCGGTAAAGACAGGCAGAAGAAACTGGTAAGGGTAGAAGCGGTAATCAGTGAGGAGATGACAGCCCATGCTGTAGTTATCGAACCCAAATAAGCACAGCCTTACACGAGCGTACAAAGCGACACACAGGACAGTGGAAGGACAATGAAGACTTGAGTAGCAAATCTCCACACCTACAGCCAGTGGGTTATCAGAAAAGCCGGCAAAACACACACCAGGGAAGGCTACTCTGCTCCACAAATGATGATAGAGAAAAATCCCTAGTCCCAAGGAAAGACAGTAAGAAAAGCAGTAAAGAACCCATATGCAAAAAAGGAAAAGAAAGCATAGAGAACTAAAAAGTGGTTTTACTATCTTCTTAGCTACTGATCCTAGCCTTTTATTAAGTGATGACATCTTATAGTTCAAAAGCATAAGGGCCAGCCAAATAACTCAGAGGATTAAAGCATCTGCAAGCAGGCACAAGAGCAGGAGGTTTGATCTCCTGGCCTTCGGTGCCAGCCCCAGCCCAGGCCATGCTGAGATGGCAAATGAGACTGGCCGTGGTGGCACATGCCTGTAATCCCAGCTCTTGGGAGGCTGCAAATAGGCAGATCACTAGGAGTCTAATCTGGTAGTCAGACCCTGAACACCCTGTAGACCCTTTCCTAAAATACCAAAAAGTATAACGTTTAAAAATGATACATTACATAAGCAAAAACAAGGTCAAAAGTCACGTGATCATCTCAATAAACACATAAAAAGCCTTTGTCAAAATCCAATATTCTGGCCAGCGAGATAGCTCCGTGGACCAAGCACCTGCTTAGGCATGCGCAGGGGTCGGGTTCAGTCAGGGGTACAACACACCACACTAGCCCCACCCCTCCCACACCTCCACCCCCAGGCACGGTGGTGCACCCCTGGAATTCCAGCACCGGAGAGGTTGAAAGCAAGAGGATTGCTATGAGTCCGAGCTCTGTAGTGAGACCCTGTACAGTGCGCGCGCGCGCGCGCACACACACACACAACACAATTTTTCAATGGTGAATCAACAGAAAATCCTGAGTGTAGCAGGAGCTTATCTCAAAGTGATAAAGGGCACTTATGACAGATCTGCTGCCACCATCATATTAAGTGGGGAAAGTCTGCAAGCTCTCCTCTATCAAATCAGGATGGAGAACAGCCTTGCTATTTTAGTGTACTAAAGGGACGCAGGAGGGACAGTTGAGCTAAGCTATGCTAGAAACCATTGTGGTGACTGGGAAATTTCAATCTAAATGTAAAGGAAGCATGCATGGATCCAGTACTTCCATGGCTAAAGCTGCTTCAATGTCAGCATGACACAGTCGAGTGTGCCTACGTGTGCACGTGGAAGTCGGCATCTCTATGGGAACTTTCCTATATGTGTAGACGATAGACTCAGCACATATACTTGTGTCATACCCAATGCTTGAGGGAATAGATTTAATAGAGAACACATAATTTATAAGATTATTTTATAATCTCCATTCACAAAATCATACACAGAAGCACTGAAGAGATCTGTCTGCACACTACAGACCTGAAGAATCTGGCCAAGGCCCTGGAACCAAAGGGATGCTCTCCAGGAGTCCAACCAGGAGCCTGGGGCCACGACAAGGTCCTATGCAGTCCCCATGAAGGACTCACAGTGGGAAGGCTCTAAGGCCAGTGCAGCAGGTCAGATAGGATGCCCCAGTGGGAAGCAGGATCTGTGCCAGCCAGCTGAGGGATCTTCTCTGAGGCCAAGAAGCCACACTCAAGGACAAAATCAGAGCGTCCCTAAGAGAGCCAGAGCCAGCCCTGATGTCACTGCTGGGAACACCAGGAAAGCCAGTGGCACCAAGACTGTCCCGGAGAATAGTGGCACACAGTGGGGCCCTCCCTCTTCTCCTTTTGTGTCATTTTGGCAACAAACTTCAAGTGGGCCTTCCACAACCGGGTCTACCTTACTCCGTATGGGATGGAAAGTCAATGTTCTGTAAGATGTTGGGAAGGCTGGCCCCAGAGGGTCACACTGGAAGGGACCTGGAAGAAACGAGGAGCCTTGTGCTGGAGGAGCTTACTCCACAGGGCATCCGTGGGTGGGCTGTATGGGTGTCACCAAGAAATGGCAAGGTGAGTGTGAATCGCACAGGGCCCAGGACAGTGGACAAGAACAAGGCAGTGCAGCCAAATGTAGAGGTAACGAGCAACGGAGGGCATCGCCATGCACTCGCAGAAAGGGAAAATCCAAAGCAGCAGTGCTGTCACCTCAGAGCATTTTAAAATGTGAATGTTGGTGATGACACAGTGACGGACGTTAGAATAACTTTACTGCCCCCTCCTTCTATGCTATGCCATTTCATCATTCTCAGAACGGCAAGGTGCAAACAGAAGCTCTACAAGCTCACCTCAGCCAAGATAAAATTTTTAATTCATTGAAGATGTCCTTATTCCGGTACCTCTTCATAAACTCTGCAAACAGCACAGGCATATACATTTAAGGCTGTCAACACATCCACTGAAAGTTCTGAGAAGTTGCACAACAGGAAAACAAACTTCATTTATAACATGATATTTTGATCTCGATTAAACATGAGAGTTATGTTTATTAACTATTAATGGCTTTCCTTTTACCTCTGTGCAGTCCGCTGTTCTCACCGGTATGCTGACACAGGGGCCCATGCAGGTGTCCCATGTGTGTCTGTAACAACAAAGACATAGGAAATCCATGCAGCGGGAATGAAAACTCACTCCGTCCGCAGGATTCAGACAAGCAGAACCCACACGTTTCACAGTGTCCTCATGGCCTCCTTCAGGCACAACAGAACAGACATTGTCTCCCTTTTATAAAACGCAACACTGTGAAGAAGAAAGGGCTTCCGTCCTGGAATTTCACATCTTAAAATGTCATGAACTGATTAAGAAAATAAAACTAAGGCATTACAGATTCTGCAGCATTGAACTCACATTCCTAGAAAATATTTTGTCTTCTGCACCACTTTGTTCAATGCGCTCTTGACCTCCTTGTTCCTCAGGCTGTAGACCACGGGGTTCAGCATGGGGATGACCATGGTGTAGAACACAGATACAATTTTGTCCGTGTCCATGGAGTGGCTGGAGCTGGGCTGCAGGTACATGAAGATGAGAGTCCCAAAGAAGATAGAGACGGCGGTGAAGTGGGAGAGGCAGGTGGACAGAGCCTTGTGGTACCCTGCAGCTGAGCGCATCTTCAGGATGGTGATGAAAATGAACACATATGACACCAAGATAACAAAGAGTGTGGAGAAGATAACACAGGTATCTGCATAAACAAGGACCATCTCACCAATGTGCCTATCAGAGCAAGAGATAAGCATGACCGCTGGAACATCACAGAAAAAGTGATGGACCTCTCTGGACTTACAGAAGGAGAGACTGAATGCTCCCCCAATGTGGATGGAGGCATTCAGGAAGCCACCAACGTAGCAACCCAGGGTCAGGCATGCACACACACTGTTTGTCATGGTGGTGGCATAGTGTAAAGGCTTGCACACCGCGGCATAGCGGTCATACGCCATGGCTGCCAGCAGGAAGGTTTCCGCTGAGGCAAAGGCTGCAAACATGAACATCTGAGCCGCACAGGCATTGTAGGAGATGACCATGCTTCCTGTCAGGAGGCCAGCTACAACCGTGGGAGTGACAGCTGAGGAGTAGCAGACGTCCACTAGTGACAGGTTCCCGAGGAAGAAGTACATGGGGGTGTGCAGGCACGGGTCCCAGAGAACCAACACGATCATGCCCAGGTTCCCAAGCATATTGATGAGGTAGATGAGAAGGAGCATTAGAAAAAGAGGCACCTGTAGCTCTGGGGCACTGGTCAGGCCCAGCAGGACGAACTCCGTCACTTCTGTCCTGTTCTCCATCCACATTATTTGGGGGTCCAGAGATGACCTGCATCAAAGATAAAAAGCATGAAAACATTTGAATGGAAAGAAAGTACATGAAATCAAAATGCTTTTATACCCCAGGCATTAATGGACTGCCAAGCTGGGGTGCATGTGAAGATTTGCCATAATTAAGACATAACAAAATGTACTGTATTGTCTACAGAGCCTGTCTCCTGAATGAGGGATCATCAGAGAATCATCTCCATTTTTCAAACCTTATCTATTTATAGACTGGGATAATGAAAACTTAATAAATCATCCATCATGATAGCCTCATCATCTTTTCCAGCCTAGTAAATTCAGAGTTAACGCTGAGGTTCAGCAACTTCGCCAGACAGTTTCGTGTTCATATGCTCTGATTATTCATCAGCTTCCTAAGAAAGAGAAGGTGCTCCTTCCTGTTAGGTGACGTGCAAGATGTCGAGGAATGTACTCATGTCCACTTACCTACAAGGGGGCACGCTAAATGGCGGCGTGTGGTCGTGGACAGGGTGGCTACAAGATCCATTCACTAAACCCAGTTATGAACGGAATGTGTTTCTGCTGGCTCCCGCTTAGTGTTTATGTTTTGCAGTGAATTATCTAAGTGACAGGTGCCCCCACATGTGGCAGGAATGGGGCAGAGGGGTTGCCTTGCCAGCAGGGTGCTCCAGCCAGGTCACAACCCCCGACAAGAGCTGAGGTTCAGACTTTGGGTTGGGCCACAAGTCAGCTCCACCGTGAGGACCTGAGAGCCTTCAGAGCTATTCCTGCTCCCTGAACTAGGTTTTCTTCTTTAATGAAATTAATCAGGCAGTGGCCCTATCTCAGTATAGGCTTGCCAGGGTTGAATTTAGTTTTTATAACATCACGTACTGTGTGTGGCAAAGCGGGAAGGTCATAGCTGCTCTGTGAGTATAAGGGCTCAAGGGTGGCCTGGATGTAGCCAGAGAGGGAAAGAGGCACCAGCTGGGCTTCCGGTGCACAGGAAGCTTGGTCCTGAAAATTACTCTCACAGTTGCTTCCTTCGGACCTCAGAGTCACCGCGAAGTCACATGCCCTCCAGCGACCCGCACCGTGCTCTCCCAATCTGGCTGGCAGCCCTGTTCCTTTCATGGGAGCTGTCACTTTCCTAACACCTTGCTTTAGATCTGCATCTCAGCTTGACGAGAAGAGTCCTTCCCACTATCGTCCCATTGTCGCTGAATAACAGCTATGGAGGAATGAAAGGTCATGGCTTGCGTGTTGCTTTGAGATGCTAAACCTATTTTCTTGAAAAGTCTCAGAGGAAGAGTTCTGTTTGGCTCCTTTCTAATGCAGCCGCTGTAACTATAAATACGGTTATGTGAGCTATGGGCTTTCTTGGGTGCATTCGCGTCCTGCCAACGTCTGCCTTGAGGTTTTCTCTACTCCTTTCGCGTGTGCACCTGACAACTCACCCACAAGGACTTAGCGCCCAGCCAGCCTCAGTCCTTCGCTGTAGGAGGCGCTGTGAAAGGTGGCTGTGTCGGCACTTCCCTGTGTGCCTATACTTGCACAAAAATCAGCGCTGCTATTTCTTGCATGGTTAGGAGCGGAGCTAAGCGCTGCTGGACAGGTCCAAGCAGAGCGTGGAGATGCTAAAGGCATTACGTGAGCCCGGTCTACTCCTGGCCAAAAGCCCTTGCTGTTAGCCATGTCATTGTGCGCTAGGGCAGACTTATCAGTGATGCTAAGGATGAGACTATGGAACTGAGGGGAAGGATTAAAATGAAACCAAACTTGTGAGTTCATGCAGGCGCCTTCTTAACAAAGATGAGAGCCATTTTGCTCTACTTATGTGTATTTTACCTGCTCTGAGAAAACAGCCAACATGAAATCATCAAATCCCCTTCCTGGCCAATCAGAGCGTAGTGAATTTTCTGTTCACTTTAGTGAACAGTGTGAGGATGGCCCATTAGTACTTTAAAGTCGGTAATGATGGAGGGGGCTGGGGAGATAGCTCTGAGGCACAAGTGCCTGCCTGGCAAGTGCAAGGTCGTGAGTTTGAACCCGGGTCC
>PVJA010042307.1:0-12500 GCA_004027025.1 Myocastor coypus | reverse complement strand
GCAGCTTTGAGTCCGGCCTTCAGCCTCAGTGTACACCACTGGTGTATATTCACATCTATAGATGTTGGCATTGCTGCATATTTTACATTTCACTCCAGACCTTTAACAAGTGGCAAAGAAAAATCATGTGGCAAAGCCAATTCTAGTAAGAAAATAAAAAAAGGACAACTATTAAGATAACTGTCACAGGCCAGCAAGATGGCTCCGAGGTCTAAAGCACCTGTCTAGGAAAGTTCAGGCAAGTGCTAGGACCACTGCTCAATCCCTGGCACCACATGCTGCGCCATCCCACCCTAGGGTGGACTGAGCCGGCCATAACACAAGCAAATAAATGAGGTTTAAGAGAAATAAAATAAAATCTTTAACTGTCACTAGGCATGGTGTCACACAGCTATACTCCCATCACTCTGGGAGGCTGAGGCAGGAGGATCACAACCTTGCACCTATCCCACACAACTTAGCCAGAAACTATTTCAAAATAAATAAATAAGGGGCTGGGGAGGTAGCTCCATGGCACAAGTGCCTGCCTGGCAAGTGCAAGGTCATGAGTTCGAATCCTAGTCCTGGGGGTGAAAAGTGTGCATTTTTTCCCTATTCATGTTCTTAGGGGAAAGTAGTCAGTTTTTCACTCTTAAGTAAACTACTAGCTGCCTAGTCATCATAAATGTCCCTTGCTTATTGAGAAAATGTCCTTGTAAAATCATTGGTCATCGCTTTTTCTTGCTTTCCTGGAGAGATGTAGTGATTTAACTCCTTATTCTACTTTTTTTTTTTTTACTGACATCACCTTTTTTATGTATTTAGTACAGGGTCTACAAGGTCTCACTATGCAGATCAGACTCCTAGTGATCTGCCTGTGTTCAGGTCACCAAGCGCTGGGATCACAAGCACGCACCACCATGCCCAGTCTCAGTCATTTTCTCAGCGCTTCTCGGGGTGCGGCCAGAATGGCCAGCAGGGGATTGAACCTGGGCTGCTGCGCTCTGCCTAAGCAGATGCTTTAGTCCACTGAGCTATCTGACCGACCCATTGACATCATTTTTACCACTTAACCTTGTATTTCTAGACATTATATAAGGTCACAGGTTACCCCATGACCAGTGGACAAGCACTCGGCACCTGTACAGTGATATCTAGTCCTTCTAACTGTTCTTGGCTGGCCACATTTATGTAAAGCTGATGCCTGCCAGATAATAGGTGCATGTGTGACCAGCAGCAAATACAAGTGCTGCTACTGTACACCGCCCCCGAGGCCTCTCTTCTTGCTCTTCTCACACCACGGCAACTAGGGATCTATACACCTTCGCATCGTAACATCAACGGAAGGGTTTGGTTTATGCTTTCTGTTGTTGTTGCTTTTACTGTAGATTACAGCCAGGTAGGGCCAGGGAGATAGCTCACTGGAATAAGTGCTTGCTTCACAAGCTCAAGGTCCTGACTTCAATCCCTGGTACTGAAAAAAGAAAAAGAAAAGGAGGGGGGGTGGTCTGGATTACATCCAGGTCACCCAGGTACTTTTCCAGCCTGGTCTACAAACTTTTGATTTTGTTACTATTGGTTCAACAGTATCCCTCTATAGTCCAGGCCCCCGAGCTCCCTATGTAGCTCACTGACATGGAATTTATGGCTCTACAGCAGTGGTTCTCGACCTTTCTAATGCCGTGACCCCAAAATACAGTTCCTCATGTTGCAGTGACCCCAAACCAAAAAATAATTTTGGTGGCTACTTCAAAACTGTCATTTTGCTACAGTTATGATTGGGAATGGCTTTAGGCAACTCCTGTGTTTTGGGGGTCATGACCTACAGGTTGAGAACCGCTACACAGGTTCAGTGCCATCACAATGCATGGTTTCCAGCGACACGCTTCCAAAGAAGGCCAGAGGAGGTGTAAAATGCTTCAGAGCCTCGTGCTTGCCTCTGGTCCTGGGACTCCTGTTCACGCTGAGATGCACCGAGGCCCCGCCCCTAGACTTCCTGTGATGCGACTACTGGCAGCTTCCAGTCTAGGTCAGAAACCTCCCCATCCAGGCTCTACCCTGAGGTAACTGTAGTGTCCAGATCAGTCTAGGTTCGTTAAGGAGAAGGTAACTAGGCCCTCCCCAGAGTCCAAGCCTCTTCCATCTCCCTACCAGCACGATCTTCCCCAACAGCTGGGCCAAATAGGAAGGAATCTGTCCTCGCTCCTGATGTACCGAAACTCCTGCACGATGGCAGTAGATCTCATTTGGGCCAAGTTTGACCTTCTCTTGCTCTTCTCCCGCCATTCCTGTCTGAAACAAATGCTAGGTAGTTAAGTCAGCATCTAGCAATAAGGCTTCAAGCCCTTTGGCCTTGCTGGTGCTAGGAGCTCACAGGGTGGAGATCTTTTGCTTTTGTTCTCCATGTAAAACCACAGAGACCAAATCTCCACACTTTTGTTTCACTAATGTTTTCTCTGAAATTAAATTGCCTTCCAAAGTAGTCTGGTCCTTGGGCTGTGGAGATGGTTCAGTGGTCTAATGTGCCTGCTTAGGAAAGCTTAGGCGACTACAGGAACTGTGGTTCTATCCCCAGCACCACAAGCTACACTAGCCCAGCCGTGCCACCAGGCACACTGAACAGGCCACCGAGACCAGGCATGGTGGCACATGCTGGTAAGGCTAAAAACAGGATCACTATGAGTCAGCGCTGCATAGTGAGATCCTATACCAAAATACACTTTTTTAAAAATGTACTTAAAACACTCCTACAGTGTTTAGAAACACTCCTACACTGTTCACCAAGCATTTAAAAACATGTAGTGATCAACAAGAAAAGCATTCTCCTATACCTTGTTAAGAGAAATGATACTCTTCTGGATTTCTTTAAATAATTTTAAAATTATACACATACATACATACATACATACACACATATGTACTACTATGTTTAGATTCAGAGAAAAGATCCTATGTTGAAATTGGAGTACTGTGCACATTGGGGTGTGTGTGTGTGTGTGTATGTGTATGTTTGAGACAGGGTCTAGCTGTACTGTTCAGGCTGGCCTTGAACTCACTTTGTAGTCCAAGCTGACCTCAAACTTGCAACAATCCTCCTTTCTCAGCCTCCAAGGTGCTGGGATTCCAGATGTCTGTCACCATACCAGGTACCCATTGTTTTGGATCAGACAAGGTCTGTAAAGTTCTGAAGGAAATGCATTCACATACTGTATATTAATCTATAAACTTTCAAAATATCTGCTTATATAAAAATAGAAATCTTTTCTTTTTTTTCTTTTATTTGTTTTTTTTCTTGTTTCAGAACTTTTGTTTGTTTTTTTATTTATTTTTCTGGCCGGCTCAGCCTGCCCTGAGGGCAGGGCTGGCGCAGCATGTGGTGCCTGGGATCCAACCTCGGTCCCTATAGCTGCCTAAGCTTTCCTAAGCAGGTGCTTTAGACCACTGAGCCATCCTGCTGGGTCCCAGAAATTTTCTTTTAATTTATGAAATGATTTTATAATAGCCACCCCAAGAGTCAAATACAAAAGAGTGTAGTATATCCGTTCACTCATTAAAGACAAAGAATCCAGCTCAAGGCCCAGACTCCCTGGCAATATCCTGAACAATTCCAACTCCAGTGGACTAAAGACATAGAGCCCATAACTGTGCCCTGCACATGCCCAGCTGGAGGCCTAGAGCCCATGGCAGTGTCTCGTGCAGACCCGCTTCACAGATCTGCGCTGGGAAGGCCCAAGTTCAGTGGTGGAAACTAGAAAGTCTATGCCAACAGATGAAAGATGTCACCTAGCAGGCTGAGGGGTCTGCACTGGAGCCAAGAAGTGATTCTCAGAGTAAAGACCAGAGCTTTCTTGAAAAGAACCACAGCCATCCTCAGCAACAGTGAGAGGTTCTAAGCTCCTCTGACAGACGAGAACAGCTGAGTTCATACACTGCCTAGTAAGTTTGTGGTACCAGGCTAGGCAGAAGACAAAGCAATCTTGTTTCCTATCGTCACCTTCACAGACCATATTTATTTTCAGTCAAGAAGGGAGGGAGAAGCGCATTAGTGGCCAAGACTCACTGCCATACATGGAACAGTATGTGGAAAAAGTTACAGCATGTCTGGTGCCATTACAATTTCCTTCCTATAAGGCATAAGCCACTGGGAAAGGTCTCACCTATGAGGAAATGGGAAAGGCCTGTACTTCAAGCTGGGTCTCTGTGCTTCTTGTAAGGCCTCAAGGAAAACCAGGATGGCCTGGTGTTCTCATCCTAGAGAATGAGGGATCTGCAGTAGACTCGAAGCTGTCAGGAGCCAGCGTAGCACTAAGTTGTTGGGCAGAGCTTCAGTCCTTCTCAGGGTGGACAGGACCAGAATACACTCGGAAACAAAGGAAGACTGCTGGGGCAACCTTCTCCTACTTTGATTTCCCCCATTGCAGCAGTGTGAAAACAATGTAAGAACAGCAGGGCTGTGTGGCTTCCGTGCGGCAGCAGCACACTCAGGCCTGGTCCCTCACTGCACAGGTTCCACCCATTCAGTCTGCACGGGCACTTGTCTCCGGGCTGGACTCACAACAGCTGGCAGGCTAAGCCTGGGTCTGGGTATCTGAGCGGGCACAGGCCCCGCCTTCTTCAACTGCTAGGTCTTTCATGGCTCATGACTCAGGAAACCCCTCATGAAGCCATCTCCTTGGGATCGAGGGAATGCTGCAGTATCTCCTCCAGCTGCACTGTCGCTTGCCCTTCCCCTCACCAAGTCAGAAAAAAAGTACAAAAGATATAAAAATACCTGGGAGCGTGACTCATCTCACGTGCATAGATTTGAGGAAACTTGCCCCAGTCTCAGAATCTTCTGTTTGGGTTCCATTTATTTATTTATTTATTTATTTATTTATTTTGCTTTTTGAGATAGGGTCTCACTATGCAGTTCAGGCTGGCCTTAAGCTCACTTTTGTAGCCCAGGCTGGTCTCGAACTCACATCGATCCTCCTGCCTCAGCCTCCCGAGTGCTGGGATTACAGGCGTGCGCCACCACGCCCGGCTTGGGTTCCATTTAATGTCAAGTTAGATCTAATGTGCAAGCATTGTTTTGTTAGAGAGAAATCAAAACTACCCACATCAAGCAGCTTCTGAAGAACTGAATTTTCATGCGCCCCTGTCTTCCCATTGCTGCTCATCTTCATTCAGCATTCTACCTCAAACGTTCCCCTTTCATATCAAATTGTCTTGTAGAACTGGAGGCCAAGCTGCAGGTTTTCATTTCTAGGAAGGGAGAGAAAATGTTCACACCAAAGGGCTTGGAAAAGAAGAAATCTAGGCACTAGGATGTTCCCTCAGTGTCGCGTCTGATTACTCAGATTCTCTGGAAATTTAGTCAACGTTCTGATACTGACCGTAATGACATCCAAGAAAGCATATTTTCTCAAGAGGAAAATAAGCATACAGTGGATTTTTTCAAACTCACGAATAGCTCTGAGTTTTCAGGTCCAAAATTGACGTTTGTCGTGACAGGATATGAGGGCCGACCAATGACTCTTCTCTGCTGGCTATCAGTTGCAAAGGAGAGCAATACTGCATCCTGAGAAAAGCATTACATTACCTCCCACTAGCTACTGCTTCTGGTATCCTGTGCATATTTAATTTCAGATGGAAATGCCTTAACAACCATAGAAGGCATGCACCCTTTAGAAATGCAGACCTCCATGTACCCCACTTTTATAGGAACTAACAGTTTGTGTTACTCACCACTAAATGAAAGAGTGGGGAAATAGAATGAGTAAAAGGAAAGGGATTTATTCAAAATGAGCTCTGAGGAATCTACAACATATGTTTACTGTTTTTAATATGAACCTTGACGGCAAACGGTAAGACCTGAGGCATTTAATCAGTGTGCTAAGCTAGGTCTTGGGGTCCACAGTGAGGACCTACAGATTTCTCTACTCCTGTCTCTCCTCAAAACATAAAATGACATCTTCACATCTTTGGGCCAGGATCTGCACTTTGCATCCAAAGATGCCAATTTTTCTGCAATACTAGTCATAAAGCCTGAGAAGAAAAAGCCACTATTAAAGCCTCTTTATAAAACATACACTACTGTATATAAAAGCTTATGGAAAAGACTAGAAAGACGGTGCTAAAGAGCTAATGGTAGAGTCGGTGTCCCAGGACTCTGTTCTATTCCACTGCAGCACATCTGCACAGAATGCAGGAGGGCTAAAATGTGCTCTTACAGAACCCTCCAGATATTCTATATTCTGATCTGATGCTATTTCCCTGGACCTAACCTACCATTTATTTATCATCTTTATGCTTCACACATAGATGAAGGTGTACATCCTGTTTTGTATTTACATTAGATAAACTACATAAAGAGCTTTGCTCTTGGCTTTTTGGCTTTTTTTTTTTTTTTTTTTTTTTTTTTTTTTTTTTTTTTTTTTTTTTTTTTTTTTTTTTTGAGACAGGGTGTGTTATGTCCCACAGGCTGTCCTTGAGCTCACTTTTGTAGCCCTGGCTGGTTTCAAACTCACACTGATCCTGCTGCCTCACCCTCCCAAGTGCTGGGATCACAGGCTTGTGCCACCACGCCCAGCTTCTCTTGGCTTTTTGAGATCACTATTTTAGAAGACTAGTCCAGAACACATGGCTGGAATGTGAAGGTCCACACTTTGGACTCCCTCATTCCTAAAAGGACTCTACAGACATTTGTGACTACCTGAAAACCCATCAAGAATCCCACTTTCTGTAATGTGTCACAAGCATATGTTCTATCCTTGGTCTTTATGCTATCTACAAGGATAAAGGCATAGTACCCTGTGACAAGAAAGAGGCTGTCAGCCTTTGGGCAAATGCACAGAAATAACGAGTGACTGCCCCTAAATTCCTCTTTCACTGGAAGTGGCATTACCACCTCTGTCCACAATACAATGCAAATTCCACCTTCCACAGGTCCTCTTGTACCAAAAGCTCTGGACTCTGCTGGCTGAGAACTGGCTTCCATTCCCCAAGTTCAGTACCAGGGCATCACCCATGTTCTAATGCACTGTGAATCATTTGGAGGGTCCCCAGGAAGGAATGTGGACAAGGGCCTACAAAAAGCCAAAGAAAACTCACAGCAGAATGATCTGAAGGCACCAGGCTAGATAAATAAATACCAGGCAGCCATGTTTCCCGAGTTTTGTGTCTCTGGGTAGTTTTTTCAGACAGAAAGGGCGGGAGAGGAGCCCTGCAGCCCAGCTCTGGCCCATCCTTAAGTTCCTGCTGCCACCATGCGGCCCAACTTTCACCATCCCCGGCGCCATCTTGTCTCCGTCTGTCCCAACAGGACCTGTGTTAACCAAGAGCCTCTGTGTATTGCCATGGTGGAGGCCGGGGCTCCAGAGCGGCCTCCTCGCCTCCTAAGGCCTCATAGGAGCCGTGCCCGCTGGAGCTGCCTTGCTGAGGGGACTGAATGACCCCGAGCTTCCCCACAGCCACGGGCAGCCGCCATGACCGGAAGTGCTGGGGCTGCCTGGGGGCCTCAGGGGAGCCCCGAGCCCGGGGCCCACTGATGGGGCGCTGGGTTGTGGGAGGCTCTGAGTGCTGGGGCTCCTTCAGAGAGTGGGGGTCAGTGCGCCTCAGGGCGACGCCATGGTGGCACAGGCTCTGGGTCTGTGCTGGCAGTGCTGGCAGGGCCTGAGGACTGGAGCGCGCCAGCGGGGCACGCCTCCTCCACTGCTGTTCACTCGCTCACTCAGGTCGGGCCCCAACCCTCTTCATTCGTGTCTGTTTTCTGGTGGCCTCAGAGGAAAGACAGGGAGCCTGGCTGGATGCGGGCCTACCGTGCTCAAGAAAGCCCCGCTTTCCTCTCTGGCTAGGGCTCCCTGGGGATAAGGTCCAGCTGCAGGGCTTTCTGAAGTCCCTTCCGCAGGATGGCAGTGTTGCTCCACATGACCCGAGAGCCCCACTCCATGCGCTTTCCCTCCACCCCTCGCCTTTGAAAAAAACAGCAAGCTGGAAAGGAACACAGAACTTACTATGGCTTTACTTTACCAAGCTGCAAACAACCTTGTTCTGCGACACTGTGGCTTTTGCTTTCAATTTGATGTCAAACAGAATCAATAGTCAAGGTCCTGGGATCTGTCCACTAGCCATATATATACGACAGGAAGAAAGAGTATTGTAAGAACATTTGTTTCAGGTAGGAGAAAGCTTAGAGGTGTAAGGACCTTGTAGGCAAGGTTAAGAACCTGGATTAGACAGACCCTCAGTATTTCCTGCTTTGCTGGCCCCTGGCCATGCTAGCCACTGAATGGGCCTGGTGGCTCAGGCCTATAATCCCATAGCTAGGGAGGCTGTAACAGGAGGATCGCCAGGAGCCCAAGGACATAGCTGGACCTTGTTGGGGGGGGGGGGGGATGAATGAATACATAAATAAAATATGTATATGTTTTACAATTTTTTAAAAAGAATCCTGGTGTTTTAATTTCTATTTTCAAATCATGAGTGATGGTGTCATTTTATATTCATTTTCTATGAATTTGCTGGTTATTTGTACTTCTGAGAAGTTTCATTTCAGCTGCCCATTTTTCAGTGAGTGTTTACATTTAAGGGGCTAATTCTGTGAGTTCTTTGTATATTTTATATTCTAGATATTTGCCTTCCGTAGAAGAAATCTCTGGCAACATTTTCTTTTTTTTTTTTTTTTTTTTTTTTTTTTTTTTTTTTTTTTTTTTTTTTTTTTTTTTTTTTTTTTTTTTTTTTTTTTTTTTTTTTTTTTTTTTTTTTTTTTTTTTTTTTTTTTTTTTTTTTTTTTTTTTTTTTTTTTTTTTTTCTTTGAACAGGTGTTCAAACTCACTACCTTGCAGTTGCCAGGCACTACCAACATTTTCATTGTCATTTTGTAGTTTGCCTCCTCTGTCTTATGGTTATTTGTTTTTCAGTATGGACATCTTTCATTTTGTGGGGTCAGGGTACTTCCTACGCATTTTCGTTTTCTTGCTATTATTCCAAAATGTGATGATTTTTATTTTATTTACTTTTAGGTTTGATGTTTAATTTTTGTTGATCTATAGGAATACTGTTGAATTTATGGATTCATGTTGTCTTGTGTCCCACTACTGTATTTCTTTCTATAATCTAGGTGTCTTTTTGTGGAATTCACTCGGCCATGTTTTGAGAGGATTCACTGATTGCCAAATACAATTTGAAGTCTTTTTTTTCTATACATAACATTTTATTTGCTGTTGTACCTTGATCATTGTGCCACCATCTTGTTCTGTATGGGCTGCTATTTGCTAACTCAACACTGCTCTGCTCTGCAAAATTCTGCTCTGTAAAATTCTGAGAAAAACCACAATGTACTATTCTCGTGAGCTGCCCAACTGTAGCCCATATCAGACTCTCCAAATGTACACTCCCATTGCTTCTCCCTTGCCCCAAAGTTCTGTAGCCCATGTGAGGCTTTCCCAGAGCTGTACTCCCACTACCCCACCCTTTTTGTGGTTTTTGAGTTTAAAAGCAACCTGCTCCCCTACCTGGGCGCGCCTCTTTGTCACGTGGCATTGAGAACGCCGCTGGGTACCAGCTAAAATAAGGCGCTCTTTTTTTGGACACCTGCCTCAGTTGTCGCATTCTTAGAGTACAACATTTCCCTTTTGTGGAAATTGCTCTGACTTATGTTCCCAGTACCCCACGACCTGGAGTGTTCCTACAGGCTATCATTGTCTTCTTCCTCATTTTACAGGGAAAGATTTTAGGTTTTCCCATTTAATCTGAGTCTAGTACTTTCTATTATCATCCATGACTTGTGCTATGCCGAGATAAGGTCTTTCTAGAAATTATGAATAGGGGTTGGGGTGATAGCTCTGTGACACAAGTGCCTGCCTGGCAAGTGCAAGGTCGTGAGTTTGAAACCCAGTCCTGCAAAAATAAATAAAGAAATAAAAAAATATATATTATGAATGGAGGTTGGGCTTTGTCAAATTGTTTTTCTGCATCTATTGAGTTGATCATGTGATTTTTGTCCGTAATTGTATCATGAATTACATTTATACAGATATAAATATTTTCATGGAGGATCCCTGCATCCATCAAGTGAATCCTACTTAGTGGTGGTATGTGCTGTTTTTAATCATTTGTTGTTTTCTGTTTGTGTAGAGGACTTAGATGTTTCTCCTAGTTAAAGGATTGGCATGGAGTTAGTTCCCTTGCTTAGTTTGGATCATTTCCTGGATTGTTTTCATGATAATGCACATTTCCAAAACTGATTGTGAGAGTAATCCTTACCTTTCAATTTCCTGAAAGTCTTTTCAGGAACACTGTCCATAGAATTTCCTTAAACAGTTGACAAAATTTGGTAATGCATACCTCAGGATATGCAATTTTATTTCTTTTGCTTTTTTCTGAGGTTTACAGGGATGGAACTCAGGATCTTGTGTTTCCCAGGCAAGCACTTATTCTATTGAGCTATCTCCCCGGGCCGTAGGATTTTCTTAATTGGTAATTTCTTTCATTACTGCTTGCATTTTGTTGCTTGTTGTTGGATTTCTCAAGATTTTATATGTCCTTCTACAATTTTAGATATTCCTCCAAATTCTCTAAACTATTAGAGAACACAGGCTTACAAAGCACTCAAGTCTTGAAGCTTTCCCATCTATCTGGTATTATTACGTCTTCTTCCTTCTGTAAGTGAACCTACAATTACATGGGTGTATGCTTTCCTTTCCGGCATGTGCTGACATCAGGTAAGTGTTTCTCAGTGTTGCGCTTTCTCTGTGCTGTCTATGCTTTTCTTCTTTCAAGCAACAATGTCTTCAATTCATTGGCTATTCGCAGTACTTTTTGGCATCAATGTCATCATTTCAGTCAGGCCATTTAAAATGCCATAAACCCATTTCAACGAATCAAGAAAAATACCATATCTGTTTCTCTTGAAGGCTGCTGAGGTTAATGCTTTTTACAAGATCCAGAGCTGTGTGAAAGTGGCTCGTAACACATATTCCAAGTCCAACCCTGGCTGTTAGATAACGTTATACAGACATGGGGGGCCTGGGATTGCTTATTTTACCAAGCTGATTGACAACCTCTCTCTGCTCACTTTTACAATTTTAAGAAATAACTGTGCATCTTTGCAATGTACTCAGCCCACCATCCATGCATTAAAGAATGAAATGGTATCAAAGATCATTGCATATCTCACCAAGAAGGATTTCAGTTTTTGTGCATCACTATTTTTTTTTTTTTGGCAGAACCAGGGACCTTGCTCATACCAGGCAAACACTTATTTGAGTAAGCTATCTCTGTAGCCTCAGTATTTGTTCATTTTGAAATTTTTTTTCCACTTGTTGAAATTGATGACCACTATCACATATTTAAGGCAACTTAAATAATAGATCATGGTCAGGGGGCTGGGAGATAGCTCCATGGCACAAATGCCCGCCTGACAAGTGCAAGGTCGTGAGTTTGAACCCCAGTCCCACAAAAAAATAAATAAATAAATAAAATAAAATAAAATAAAAAAATAGATCATGGTGACCACAATGTCTATCACTGAGATTGTGAATATGTGGAACACTTTTTTTTGGCTTTTCACATCTACTTATTTAGAACACCTCTCCAGAACTCTTGCCTGGATTAGCAGTGCTGACTTTTGGCCTCCCTAATTCCTGAAAGCACCCTGTAGACATTACTGAGTAGCTGGAAATCCCAGCCAGTTCCTGTTCCTGTACTGTGTCACCAGAACCTGTCTTCTTCTAGGTCTTTATCCCAGGTACAAGGATGCCAGTCTCGGGAGCAGTCACAGTCAAAGGAATGATGCAAACCTTTGAATCAATGCACAGAAAAAACGAATGAGTGCCTCTAAATTCCTCTATTTCATGGGCAGTGACATCTCCTAACTCTTTATACACTGCAAAGCAACTTCTGCCTGCCACAGATCTTCCTGCACCAGAAGCTCTGGACTCTACTGGCTGAGAACTGGCTTCCATCCCTTAAGTCATATTCCAATGCACTGTGACAACTTTGGAGGGTCCCCAGGAAGGAATGTGCACAAGGGCCTTCAAAAAAGCCTAAGAAAAGTCACAGCAGAATGATCTGAATGCACCAGGCCAGATAAATAAATACCAGGCAGCCATGTTTCCCGGTTTTTCTGTCTCTAGGTGGAGTTTTTTCAGACAGGAAGGGCGGGAGAGGAGCCCTGCAGCCCAGCCCTGGCCCATCCTTAAGTCCTTACTGCCACCATGCGGCACAACTTTCACCATCACTGGCGCCATCTTGGCTCTTTCCATCCCATCAGGACTTGTGTTGCCAAGAGCATCTGTATAGCGCCATGGTGGAGGCCGGGGCTCCAGAGTGGACTCCTAGTCTCCTAAGGCCGCACAGGAGCCGTGCCTGCTGGAGCCGCCTGCCCGTGGGGACAAAGTGACCCTCAGTGGCCCAGCAGCCACAGACGGCCGCCATGTCCAGAAGTACTAGGGCCGCCTGGGGGTCCGAGTGGAGCCCTGAACCTGGGGCCGACTGAGGGGGCGCTGGGCTGCGGGACGCTCTGAGTGCTGGGGCTCCCT
>PVJA010042306.1:0-17391 GCA_004027025.1 Myocastor coypus | reverse complement strand
TTTTTTTATTTCATTTATTTATTTTTTTCTTGTTTCAGAACCTTTGTTTGTTTATTCACTCATTTTTATGGCCCGCTCAGCCTGCCCCAATGGCAGGGCTGGCGCAGCATGTGGTGCCGGGGATCGAACCGCAGTCCCTGAAGCCGCCCAAGCTTTCTCAAGCAGGCGCTTTAGACAACTGAGCCATCCCGCCGGGCCCATTGGCCAGCATTTTAATAAAAGCACATAAGAAACAAAAGCAAGTGCCAGCCCTGCCCCTGGGGCGGGCTGAGCCGGCCACAGAAATGAGTGAATAAACAAAGGTTCTGAAACAAGAAAAATAAATAAATAAATAAAATAAAAAATTCTTAAAAAAAAAGAAAGAAAAGAAACAAAAGCAACTGTAAGTAGCTTTAACCAAACTATGAGACAAAACTGATGAGGCAAAACACAAACAGTTATAAGCAATGGGCAAAGACATATCAATGTTTGAAGCACTCAGGTGGGTACGAAGTGAGACAAAACTGTGAAGATCACAAGCACCATTGCTCAGGTAAATTAGATTAAATCCAGTCTCTTCCTGTTCGGGGGGTGGGCTAGTGACTCAATTAGGCCCTTTCAAGGTGATTGATAACCTACTTAGAATATCACTGCCTGATGCCCATCCCTAGGGAATACAGTACATAGCTGTTATTTGTTTACTCTTGTCTTGAGATCTGGCCCACAGTGGAGGAGTGTCTGTTTATAGTTGTGAAGTCATCTTGCACTTCCATGCTGTCCTTGAAAGCCTGGCACTATTGAATTGCCTATAATATTTCTATCTAGGGGCCCGCTGAGATGGCTCAGTGGTCTAAAGTGCCTGCTTGAGATAGCTTGGGAGGCTTCAGGGACCGCGGTTCCATCCCCGGCACCACATGCTGCGCCAGCCTGTCCTCAGGGCGGGCTGAGCTGGCCATAAAAATGAGTGAATAGCCGGGCGTGGTGGCGCACGCCTGTAATCCCAGCACTCGGGAGGCTGAGGCAGGAGGATCGGTGTGAGTTCGAGACCAGCCTCGGCTACAAAAGTGAGCTCAAGGCCAGCCTGAACTGCATACTGAGACCCTGTCTCAAAAAGACAAAAAAAAAAAAAAAAAATGAGTGAATAAACAAACAAAGGTTCTGAAACAAGAAAAAAATATAAATAAATAAAATAAAAAATTCAAAAAAAATATTACTATCTAATACAGCTGCCTACAACAAGTCCACTCCTGCTGAAGTTGGGTTCTGGTCCTCTTTGGGCCCAAACCAGCTGCATGATCTTAGATAATTCCTTTCCTTGATCTGAGCCTGTTAACTACTCTGTAAGATGGGAAGAGTCGGGAGGAGGAAGGTGCCAGGGCTCTCTAAGATTCCTTCTAGCCTGACAAGCTGCACGTAAGGTCGTGTGCTTCTGACTCGCTCGTTTCCTGCATGGTAGACCCGACCTGAGGCAGGCAGGCACTGCCTGTGGGAGCCCTGGACCATTTCCCATGAGTCTCTACCACTGACCTGCACTGCCCCCCAACCCGCACCCCCGCCGTCCCTCCAGTTAGAGACTACACCCTTTGGGTTTTTTGGAACAAGGTCTTGCTATATAGCCCAGGCTATTTCCAAACTCGGTGATTGCCTCAGCCTCCCAAGAGCTGAGATTGCTGAAGCATACTCCTACACCCTGCAAATGCCACACTCTGCAATGTCTCAATTCCCAAAGCGACCTCAGTAAGTACTAGGCAAAAAGATCACACCCTCTTTCAGTGTCCGATTTTCTCTCTGCTTCCCTGACACATTTCTTCCATGCATCACTCTATCTCATTATTTCTTCCAGGATGTTCCCATGCCCTTCCAATCTGGTCAGCCCATTACTAGGTTATTTTTTCATTAATACACAGATGAAAATCTCCCTATAGTGGAACCCTCAATGCCAGCATTGGAGAGACTGAGGCAGGAGGATCGCCGAGAGTTCGAGGCCAGCGAGATCCTGACTAAAAACAAAACAAACTAAACCAAACAAAAAGCACTTTTTGGCTACATAATTCCCCATCAAGTAAAACCTGTGACCAGGCCTCAGCCTGTCGCTGCAGTACGACTGCACAAAGCGAACTCCCAAGTGCTCGGCACACACCGAGCCTGCCTCATCTTCACGACTTAAAGTTTTCTTTGTTTTGTTTTGTCTTTTTGAGACAGGGGCTCATTATGCAGTTGAGGTTGGCCTTGAGCTCATGTTTGTAGCCCAGGCTGGTCTCGAACTCGCACCAATCCTCCTGCCTCAGCCTCCCGAGTGCTGGGATTACAGGAGTGAGCCACCACGCCCGGCTTCGTTTGTTTGTTTGTTTGGTTGGTTTTTGTCTTTTTTTCACGACTTGCTTTAGTAAAATTCTCGTTCCTCCACGGGGTTCTTCTTGCTGGCAACTCCAGAGGGCGCTGCAGAGACGCTCGCGCTGAAGGGGAGGAGGCTCAGGAATCAAGAAATCACGAGGTTGGTCCGCCCCCTTTTCCTCCCGAGCCAATCGTTGGGCCGAGGGGCGGAGCCGCGCCTTGCCGCACCTGCGCATTAAGAGGGACGAGGGTGGGCGCGGAAGCAGCGATGCTTGGGCTGGTGGGTACTGTGCAGCTCGCGCTCCTCTTCGCGCTCCTCCTCGGAGCGGCGCAGTCGGGGTCTGGGGCTTCGCGCCGCTACACCCCAGACTGGCCGAGCCTCGACTCCCGGCCGCTGCCTGCCTGGTTCGACGAGGCCAAGTTCGGGGTGTTTGTGCACTGGGGCGTGTTTTCTGTGCCGGCCTGGGGCAGCGAGTGGTTCTGGTGGCACTGGCAGGGCGAGGGGCAGCTCGGGTACCGGCTCTTTATGCGGGACAATTACCCGCCGGGCTTCACCTACGCCGACTTCGGGCCGCAGTTCACGGCGCGCTTCTTCCGCCCTGACGAGTGGGCCCAGCTCTTCTCTGCCGCGGGGGCCAAGTGAGTCCCGTCGGGGCTGGAGCTGGGGCCGGGGCTGGGGCCGGAGCCGGGGCCATTGAGGTGGGGGCGCGGCCGGAGGTGGCGCACCGGCTCCAGAGTAAGGTGCTCCTGGTTGAGGGTTAGTAAATCAGGTCTCAGGCTGGAGACGCAGCCAGGTGCAAAGACCTTGTGTTCAAAATCCCAATAGGAAAAATAATAATGATAATACAGGCTTTCAGGAGGCGCCACCACTTGCTATCTACACCTGAGCTAGGTGACACCTGCTGTCCCTTCCAGACTCTAAAGCAAGGGCTTGGAGTGTGGGCCTCATTCACGTGTGAACCCCGGCAAAGCCCCGCGGGCTCCCTGCGGCCTTCCTGGACTGCTGCACTTTGCCTTCGGGACAGGCAGTTGCTCCGGCCTGGGGCGGTTGCACCAGGTACACAAGATACAGATGCCCCCTCTGCTGTACTCTACCCCTCCGTGTGCTGTGCTCCTTGAAAGTCGTGGTGGGCCAGAGAACTGACAATCCCGAGATGCCAGGGTACGGAAGGGGGAGGAAGATCTGCTTTGTCCGTGGCAGGGCCTCCAAGGTAGAGCAATCTCGAGGGTCCTGCGGTGCCTGCACTTGGGCAGTGGCAAAGAGAGGAGAGAGCAGGAGGTGGCAAGGAGGTCCCTCTGCTTTCTGTCTTTGTCTTTTTTTTTTTTTTTTTTTTTTTGAACAGGGTCTCGCTATGCAGTTGAGGCTGGCCTTGAGCTCACTTTTGTAGCCCAGGCTGGTCTCGAACTCACACCCATCCTCCTGCCTCAGCCTCCCGAGTGCTGGGATTATAGGCGTGTGCCACCACGCCCGGCTATCCCTCTGCTTTCTGGCTCCTCAGTTGTCTTCCAAGATTCTGTTTCTGTTGAATCTTTGTGTTCTGTTGTCCTAAGAGAAATTGAAAGCAGCCCTTAGCATTTGCAGGTAAATATATGCAGGTGAAAAGCTCGAGTCCACAGAGGCAATGCCTGTCTGCTAGCGGTCTTAAAGATCTATACAAAGAAAAAACATTGCAGATGTGTGGGCACAAAACTGTAATCCCAGCACCCCACACAGGAGGCTGAGATAAGAGAATCACTGACTTTGATCACAGCCTAAACTATGCAGTGAAACCTTACCTCAAGAAAAATAACAGCATAGGGGCCCGGCAGGATGGCTCAGTGGTCTAAAGCACCTGCTTGGGGAAGCTTGGGTGGCTTCAGGGACCACGGTTCAATCCCCGGCACCACTGAGCCGGCCATAAAAATGAGTGAATAAACAAAGGTTCTGAAACAAGAAAAATAAATAAATTCTTTAAAAAAAAATTTTATAAAAAGAAAAATAATAGCATGAAGTCTAGGAGTTGTAGCCTTTTCCCAAGACCCCTTATTGTATAGATGAAATCACTGGCCTAGAAAGAGGAAGGGACATCATATTTTAGGCTTTGGATCTTAGGACTTCAACTCAAGGGCTCTAACTCCTGAGCCCGGTGTCTGCAAACTGACCACAGGAATTGGTTCTGGGCCAACTTTTGTAAAATGTAGGAAGTGAGAATGGGTTTTACATTTCTAAAGGATTGTAAGAAAAAGAAATGTTAAAAAAAAAAAAAAAAGAAAAGAAAAAGAAATGTGCTACAGAGGACCATGACTCCTAAAGGACTCTGTGCCCGCCAAAGTTCAGGAGTCCCCCACACCAGACAGTGATTAGATCCTCACATGTAGGCATTATCTACTTTTCTGCCATAAAAAGTGAATGAAATACCATGTGACTGGGTTATTGCAACACTTGCCTCTCTCCCAGCCCTTTAGGTCTGCTGTCACAGCTTTTTTGCTTTTGCTTCTGTTTTATTTATATTATGGCTGGTTCAGCCTGCCCTAGGGGTAGGCCTGGTGCAGCATGTGGTGCCAGGGATCGAACTGCAGTCCCTAAGGCTACCTAAGCTTGACCTAAGCAGGTGCCTTAGACCACTGAGCTATCTTGCCGGCCCCTTTGCTTCTGTTTTTTGAGACAGGGTTTCACCATGTCTAGCTCAGGCTGGCCTGGAAACCATGGTGATCCTCCTGCCTCAGCCTCCAAGTGCTGTGATCCCAGGTGTATGTGGGTCACCGTGCCTGATTTGTTACTCCTGTAAATAAGCGAAGATTATGTAGGCATGGCAGGACAGCTTGCGTTGCTATAATTTCCTATTGCTAGTCCACATTATTCCCTTTCGAGGCAAAAGATTACAGAAAATTAATTATACCAAGAAGGGTTGAAGAATCACAGCCCCGGAAAACAGAATCAGAGAGCTAGTTGTCTCTTCCTGCTTCCTTCCCTCTGGGCTCCTTGGCTTGATGCAAAGACTGTGCCTCAGTCAAGTTTGTCTACATTGTTGGGATGACATCCCCAGAGGTGGGTGTTGTGTCTACAGGGAGGTGCTTGGAGTCACTAATAACAGTGACTCGAGGCAGCACATTCCCTGTTATCAAGTTCTCCCTGCCAGTTTTGGTGCTTGTGTGGTAGCTGGGGATTGATTATTTAGACACCTTATTATTATTACTATTATTGTTGTTGTTGTTTTTTGTTTTTGCAGAACCAGGGATTGAACTCAGGACCTTGCATTTGCCAGACAGGCACTATGCCCTTGAGCTATCTCCCTCGCCCCATAGAGATTTCTTTTTTTCATTTTTTTTTTTTTTTTTTGTGGAACTGGGAATTGAACTCAGATCCTTGCGCTTCCAGGCAAGCACTTATTCTACTGAGCTATCTCCCCAGCGCTGGTAGCTGGGGATTGAACCCAGGCCTTTGCACCAAACTACATCCCCACCCCTTTTTTTATTTTTAAATTTTAAGATGGGGCTGGTGAAGTTGCCTGGCCTTGACTCCAGCTCAATAGTCCCTGTGCCTCAGCCTGTGAGAGCACCTGGGTTATAACGTGCACCTGGCTTTCCTTACCAGCTTTAAAACTGAAGGAAAAAAAAAAAACTGAAGGAAGCCAGGGCTGGGCAAGCTCATGTTTGTAGCCTGCTGCTCACTTCCTTGTCCATTTGTTTCTGCGTCTCCAGGTATGTGGTCTTCACCACAAAGCATCACGAAGGCTTCACCAACTGGCCCAGCCCAGTGTCTTGGAACTGGAACTCTAAGGACATAGGTCCCCATCGGGATTTGGTGGGTGAGTTGGGAACAGCTCTCCGGAAGAGGTGCGTGTCCGTGGACAGCCCCGTCTTCTCCTCGGTGCCAGCCTCTGGGGTTCTCACCTTCCTGCCTTTATGTGTTTTATGTGTTATGTTTGCACTTAGCAAGTATTTTGAAAGACTTCTGGCCTTTGCATTTCCAGTAGCAGGGGTTTAGAAGCTCTCACGTGACCAAAAATGACACTAAGAAAAGTTCATGGCCTTCACTCTAGAACCAGTTAGGCAAGTCCTGTGACTTGCTTGGTATCTCATTCCCAATGCTGTGCCTTGCAGCAGTTGTAAATGTTGATTAGGCCCTGGCTGTTGGTTAGGTGTGGGCATTAGGAACTCAGTGTCTTCTGTGTATCGGTTTAGTGACACAATGAAATGCCTACCTGAGCACCTTCTTTCTTTTTTTTTTTGTCTTTTTGAGACAGGGTCTCGATGTACAGTTCAGGCTGGCCTTGAGCTCACTTTGGTAGCCCAGGCTGGTCTCGAACTCACACCGATCCTCCTGCCTCAACCTCCCGAGTGCTGGGATTACAGGCATGCGCCACCACGCCTGGCTTGAGCGCCTTCTTTCTCACTCTACAGATTGCAACATCATCCCTAACTTCTTAGTTGCATTATAATATTTTGATAACACTGCTTATTTTTCTTTTTTTTTTTTTTTTTTTTTTTTGTCTTTTTGAGACAGGGTCTCGCTATGCAGTTGAGGCTGGCCTTGAGCTCACTTTTGTAGCCCAGGCTGGTCTCGAACTCGCACCGATCCTCCTGCCTCAGCCTCCCGAGTGCTGGGATTACAGGCGTGAGCCACCACGCCCGGCTGCTTATTTTTCAATTTAGCATAATAATTACATATTTATTGGGTCTGTTGGAATAATTCACTGTGGGTATGCAGCATGCTGTGACCAAATCAGGGTAATTAGCTTTTCCATCTCCTTAAACATTTATCAGGACTGGGGAGATAGCTCAGTAGTCTAAGTTGCTATTTGGCAAACACGAGGTTCTGAGTTCGATCCTCAGTACCTCATGACTTACCAGCCCAGAAACACCTATAATCCTAGTGCTGGAGAGGCTGAGACAGGAGGATCACTTTGAGTCAGAGCTGTGTGCCAAGATCCATACAAGTAAAGATTTTTAAAAAATTATTTTTTGTGTTGGGATCCTTCACCACACCAGCTCCCCTTCATGGTACTGGAGATTGAGCCCAGGGCCTGGTGCATGCTGGGTAAGTGCTCTACCACTGAGCCGCATCCCCAGCCCAGCTCTTTATTGTTCTTATATCAAATATATCATTGGCCTGGCAGGATGGCTTAGTGGTCTAAAGTGCCTGCTTAGGAAAGCTTGGGCAGCTTCGGGACCGAGGTTCCATCCCCAGCACCACATGCTGTGCCAGCCCTGCCCTCAGGGCAGGCTGAGCTGGCCATAAAAATAAATAAACAAACAAATAAAAATTCTGAAACAAGAAAAAAATAAAGGGCCCGGCGGGATGGCTCAGTGGTCTAAAGCGCCTGCTTGGGAAAGCTTGGGCGGCTTCAGGGACCGTGGTTCAATCCCCAGCACCACATGCTGCGCCAGCCCTCCCCTGGGGACGGGCTGAGGCAGCCATAAAAGTGAGTGAATAAACAAACAAAGGTTCTGAAACAAGAAAAAAAATAATAAATGAAATAAAAAATTCTTTTAAAAAATAATAAAATAGGCCAGGCGTGGTGGCGCACGCCTGTAATCCTAGCACTCAGGAGGCTGAGGCAGGAGGATCGGTGCGAGTTCGAGACCAGCCTGGGCTGCAAAAGTGAGCTCAAGGCCAGCCTCAACTGCATAGCGAGACCCTGTCTCAAAAAGACAAAAAAAAATAAATAAAAAAATATAATAATAATAAAATAAATAAAATTTAAAATAAAATCAAATATATCATAGCCATGCATGGTAGTGCTCACCAGTAATCACAGCCTGGGGAGGCTGAGGCAGGAGGATTGCTGTGAGTTCAAGGCCAGTCTAGGTTACATAATGAGTTCAAGACCAGCCTGAAATACACATTGAGACCTTGTCTCAAGAAAAAAAAAAAAAAAAAAAAAAAAATTGCAGGGCTGATACCCAGTGATGCAAAAATAAGAAAGGTTATCATAAACTATAATAGTTAATCATGATGATACTTGCCTTTGATCCTAGTTCCTCAGGAATCTGAGGCAAAAGGATCATGAGTTCAAGGTCAGCCTGCACAAATTAGTGAGACTTTGTCTCAAAATACAGTTTTTAGCCAGGTGTGGTAGTGCTCACCTGTAATCCCAGCACTTGAGATGCTGAGGCAGGAGGATCACCAGGAGTTCCAGGTCAGCTTGAACTACATAGTAAGTTCAAGACCAGCCGGGGATACGTAGACCCTGGGTCAGGAGAACAAATGTTAAAGAGGCCAGTGGTACAAATCAGTGTTAGTGTTAGAAAGCTTGCGTAGCACATGTGGGGCCTGGGGCCTGGCACTGAGTCCCCAGTACTGTGAACTAAATATATATATATATATATATATATATATATATATATATATATATATATATATTTTTTTTTTTTTTTTTTTTTTTTTTTTAATCTAAACCAGTATGCCAGATCTTCTTGGTTAAGTGAATGATGAGAAGTAATTCAAGAAGATGGTTTTGGGTCCCACCCGTCTACTACTTTTCTTTTTTAATGTGTTTGGTGCCGGGTCTGGTTCAGCATGCCCAGGTGTGGGGCCAGCATAAGATGTGGTGTTGGGAATCAAGCCCTGGTCCCTGCACTTATCTAAGCAGTCACTCAGTCCTCTGAGCTGTCCATCGGCCCCCTCCTACATACTCTGAGTAAATGTCACTGATAGTTTAAAATGCTGTAGCTAGCCGGGCGTGATGGCGCACGCCTGTAATCCCAGCACTCGGGAGGCTGAGGCAGGAGGATCGGTGCGAGTTCGAGACCAGCCTGGGCTACAAAAGTGAGCTCAAGGCCAGCCTGAACTGCATAGCGAGACCCTGTCTCAAAAAGACAAAATAAAATAAAATAAAATAAAATAAAATGCTATAGCTGATTTTTCTTACACTATCAGTTCTTTGTTTAATGACAGTTGCCGCTGTGCCTTTCTGTTTAAGGAACATCCGCTATGGTCTCTACCACTCACTCTTGGAGTGGTTCCATCCACTGTACCTACTTGATAAGAAAAACAAGCTCAAGACTCAGCACTTTGTCAGCTCCAAGACAATGCCAGAACTGTATGACCTTGTCAACAGGTGAGAAAGGCGCTGGACTTGGATGTCTTTTCAGGGAAGTCAGAGCATCCTGTTAGGTGCTTTTAAGGAGGGAAGTGGCTGAGCTAGGCATGGTGGTGCACTGCTGCACTTGGGAGGCCGAGGCAGGAGGTTCACTGTAGTGTGAGGCCAGCCTGTGGTACACAGTGAGACCCTGTCACAAAACACTGAGGGGGTAGAGGGAGGCACCTATGATAATAATCTAGAAGATGTCAAAATAATAAAATTGGTCATTGTAAAAAAATTCTTTTAATTGGTAGTTGTATTAAGGTAAACAGATTTTTTCTCCTACTTTTCAAGAGTTCTGCAAATAGTTATATCACCTTGATAAGTTGAGATATCACACAAAACCAGGATGACAAGTCAGCTCCAGGCCCCCGCTTGCCTGCAGGGCTGCCCCCTATCCCCACCCCCCTTCAGGACCTTGGAGAGCGTACAGTGCAGCCTGTAGGCTTGGGTCTCCTTGGCCTTTTTAAATTTATTTAATTTGCCGGGCGTGGTGGCGCACGCCTGTAATCCTAGCACTTGGGAGGCTGAGGCAGGAGGATCGGTGTGAGTTCGAGACCAGCCTGGGCTACAAAAGTGAGCTCAAGGCCAGCCTGAACTGCATAGTGAGACCCTGTCTCAAAAAGACAAAAAAAATAAATAAATAAATAAATAAATAAATAAATAAATAAATTTAATTTGGGGCTGGGGAGATAGCTCCGAGGCACAAGTGCCTGCTGGGCAAGTGCAAGGTCGTGAGTTCGAACCCTGGTCCCACCAAAAAAAAAAATTTTTTTTAATTTTTATTTATTTTTAATAATTTATTTGGTACAAGGTCTCACTGCACAGCTCAGACTCATAGTAACCCTCCTGTCTCAGCCTCCCCATTGCTGGAATTACGGCATGTGCCACCAAGCCTGATTTTGGTGGCCGGTTCAACTCAGGGCCAGCTCAGCATGTGGTAACAGGAATTGCACCCTGGTCCTTGTGCTTGCCTAGTAGGTGCTTAGACCACTGAGCTACCTCCTCAGCCTCCTTGGCTCTTAATAAGCCCTGAACAGATTCACCTGTGAGCCTCCGATTTCCACTCTGTGAAGAGCCCAACCATCACAGCACTTAGGGTGCTATCACAGCACAGGGTGTTACCACTGTTACTATTTTTTTTTAATTAATTTATTTATTTTTTCTTGTTTCAGAACATTTGTTTGTTTATTCATTCATTTTTATGGCCGGCTCAACCTGCCCCAAGGGCCAGGCTGGCGCAGCATGTGGTGCCGGGGATCGAACCACGGTCCCTAAAGCCGCCCAAGCGTTCCCAAGCAGGCGCTTTATACCACTGAGCCATCCCACTGGCCCACCACTGTTACTATTATCATAGCTTTGGCTTTGTCACTACTCTACACCATGTTTTACCCTTGACTTCCCTCAGCATACCTAAGGGGCTCCTACAGGATGACAGACCCTCAAGAGTTCCAGTCAAGTCTGGGCAACTCAGGGAGAACCTGTCTCCAAAAAAGCTTTTTTTTTTTTCCCCCAGTATCCAGGATTGAACTCAAGACCCCGCACTTGCCAGACAAGTGCTTATTCTACTGAGCTATTTCCCTGACCTCCAAATAAAGCTTTTTAATAAAAGACTTGGAATGAATTTCAGTGGTGGACACTTACCTAGCAGGGATGAGGAGGTTCTCATGTGCCCATCTGCCCCGACCTCACCCCCCAAAGAAAAGAGAAAGGAAGAGGGAAAGAAAAAAAAATAAGTAGTTTGTTCAAGGCAAGAAAGACATCTCAGTTTCTGACCTAGCAATGGCCGAATCTGCCCAAGCCTCTGCAAGTCTCTTACAACTCTAGGCCTTCCTTAGAGAAGTCCTCTGAGGCTGGAGTCTGATGCAAGGTGGGTTCTAACTCTGAAATGACAGTCTGGACGCCAAAGGCTGCCTATTGCCAGGCATGGTGGTTGCTCATCTGTAACCCTAGCTCTTAGGAGGCTGAGCCAGGAAGACAGGCACAGGTTCAAGGCCAGCCTGGGCTGTATCATGAAACTCTGTCTCAAAAACAAAAAGCCCTTTCATCCTATAGTTGTAGAGAAGCACTCTTTAGTGTTGAGGATAGACTCAGGGCCTCCTGCATGCTAAGTGTTCTACCCCTGGGTTCCGTCACCAGCCCAGAAGCACTGCTTTCAGTTGGAATTAGTTACTAGAAGGAAGCCAGATTGTATGCTCACACAGTGTACACAACACACACACAGACACACCTTCTAAAAAGGTAAGACAAAAAAACACGGAACACGGTTATATGCCATGTACTATATTTGTTTTAAGTACTAGTTACTTTTTTTTTTTTTTTTTTTTTAGGGAACCAACTACAGGGTGTTTAGGGTCTCACTACTAGATTGGACTTGTAGTGATCTACCTGTTTACAGCCTCCCAAGAGCGGGGATTACAGGCCAGCGCCACCATGCTTAGTCTCAATTGCCATCTCAGTGCATCCCCAGAGCAGGACTGGCACAGGAGCCTGGGGATTGAACTCCCAGCCCCTGTGCCTTGCTTGCAGGCACTTTAATCCTCTGAGCTATTTGGCCTGCCCTTTATACTAGTTACATTAACAAAGTCATTTTTTATTGTTCATGTGCTAATTTAATTTTTTTATTTATTTTTTAATTTTTTTTTGTCTTTTTGAGACAGGGTCTCAAAAATAAATAAATAAATAAATAAAATAAAAAAAGAAACAAACACAAAAAATAAGCCGGGCGTAGTGGCGCACGCCTGTAATCCCAGCACTCGGGAGGCTGAGGCAGGAGGATCAGTGCGAGTTCGAGACCAACCTGGGCTACAAAAGTGAGCTCAAGGCCAGCCTCAACTGCACAGTGAGACCCTGACTCAAAAAAGACAAACAAAAAAAAAAAAAAAAAGAGACAGGGTCTCACTGTGCAGTTCAGGCTGGCCTTGAGCTCACTTTTGTAGCTCAGGCTGGTCTTGAACTCACACTGATTCTCCTGCCTCAGCCTCCTAAGTGCTGGGATTACAGGCGTGAGCCACCATGCCTGGCCTTCATGTGGTAATTTTATGATATTTGCAAAACTGGAGCACTTATTTTTGGTTTTGTTTTCAATGCTAAGGGATTATACCCAGGGCCTCATGCATATCAGGCAAATATTCTGTCCTTGAGCTATACCCATAGCCATCATATTTGTTACAGAAAAGAGTCTACAGAACTGTCCTGCTGGCTGGAGATATGACTCAGTGGCACAGGTGCCTGCTTGGCAAGCACAAGGTCCTGAGTTCAAGTCCCACTACAAAACAACAGCAACAAAAACAAAGACTGAGGGCCAGTGGTATAGCTCAGCGGATTAAGCCCTTGCTTAGGGAAGTGCAGGGGCCAGGATTCGGTTCCTGGCCCCGCTTGCCGTGCCAGCCCGGCTCTAGAGTTGCGCTGAGCTGGCGATGGAGTCTGGGCGTGGTGGCGCACACCTGTAATCCCAACACTTGGGAGGTACAATTGGGAGGATCACTATGAGTTAGTAGTGAGACCCTGTACCAAAAAAAAAAAAAAAAAGACTGTCCCATGGAGCACATTCATATCATGAACTGTTCCACCCGTGTGCCTTCTAGCTACAAGCCTGACCTCCTCTGGTCCGATGGTGAGTGGGAATGTCCCGACACTTACTGGAACTCTACCTATTTTCTCGCTTGGCTGTACAATGATAGCCCCGTCAAAGTAAGTATTTATTTCTTATTTATTTGTTACAATAAGAGTAAGTGCAAGGAGCTGAGATGGGGAGTACAGTAAGGACAAAAGCAATTAACAATACCATCACATACCATCAGGACTGGAGCACCTAACGCATGTTAAAGATTTCTCCCTTAATTCTGTCTCCTTAGAGTATGAGCTTTGATTTTCTTTTTGATTTCTTGGTTTTGACAATGTAGTGTTGTCTAGGTAGCATTAAGTTCACAGGATAGAGTAGAAATAGGATATTGACTTCCTAGAGCAGAGGAGATCACTGTTTGAACAAATACTATAAGAAAAATCCCAAACTTATGCAAAACATAAAATTAAGTAATAGAAGTAAAATGTAAGGTCTGGTTTACATATTCTCTATTGATCATATAGCTTAACTCTAAAGGAACCAGGTCATTTATTTCCCATACATCCAAATTTTTGGGGGTGCCTTGTGTACCCCAAGCCCCACACCTATAATCGGCCTAATAGCCAGTATGTACTGACTACACTTTTTTTTTATTATTATTACAGCCAGTTCAGCCTGCCATGGGGGTGGGGCTGGCACAGTATGCAGTGCTGGGGATGGAACTGCAGTCCCTGCAGTTGCCTAAGCTTGCCTAAGTGGGTGCTTTATTTTTTTTTAATTTTTTTTTCTTGTTTCAGAACTTTTGTTTGTTTGTTTATTTTTATGGCCAGCTCAGCCTGCCCAGAGGGCAGGGCTGGTGCAGCATGTGGTGCCGGGGGTTGATCCATGGTCCTGCAGCCGCCTAAGCTTTCCTAAGCAGGTGCTTTAGACCACTGAGCCATCCTGCCAGGCCCCAAGTGGGTGCTTTAGACCACTGAACCATCTCACCTGCCCAGTGGCTACACATTTTACTCTGTATTGGGGTAATTTTACAAAGCAGCAGAGGTCTTAATCTTCACTATGGCCAGTTTAAAAACTATTTACATATTTTATATTTGTTGAGGATTTCAGAGAAAAGTCAGTAAGTGTGCTTTCCTGTTGTAAAATACAGTGCTATACACTAAATATTTACATCAAGAAATCCCATGTGATGATCTCTTACAGTTTAGCTAAACTTGGAAGGGAGAAAAATGAAAATCTATTGACTCTTGTACCTGGGAGAGGAAGTCAGGGTTCTGTAGCGGAAAGCATCCTGGGCTTTCTCAGAGGCCTTGGAAACTGCACAGCGTCGGTCCCAAGGGAGCCCCTCTGCCTCTTCCCTAGCAGGGTTTTTGAGGTATCCCCAATTCTGGTGCTAAGTATCCCTTCTGTGGGGTGGCAGACTTGGCACTATTTTTCTTTTCTTGTTTTATGTTTTGTTTTTTTGAGACAGGGTCTTGTTAAGTAGTCCTATCTGGCCTCCAACTCACAGTGACCCTCCTGCCTCAGCCTCCCAAGTGCTGGGATTATAGGCGGGTACTATCATCCCGGCAGATATTTTGATATTTGGGGCCAGATGTTTCGTTGTTACCAAGGGTGGCCTGTGCGCTCTGGGGCATCACATATCACTGTTCTGCTGGCCTCTTCCTCTGGGGGTCAGTGACACCACCCCAGTTGTGATCCTCACTTCCAGATGCAACATGGCCTCCACCAACCCATGTTGCAGGGAGGAGCTGGGTGGCATTAATCCCATGACCAGGCCCTCCTCTTGCCTTTAGGACGAGGTGGTGGTCAATGACCGATGGGGAAAGAACTGCTCCTGTCACCACGGAGGTTACTACAACTGCCAAGATAAATTTGTGCCCAAGAGCTTGCCCAACCACAAGTGGGAGATGTGTACCAGCCTGGACAAGGGCTCCTGGGGCTACCGGCGGGACATGAGCCTGGCTGATGTCTCCAGCGAGACTGAGATCATTGCGGTGAGCACACACCCGAGCCGTCTTGCTGACCCCTCCCACCCCACCCCTCAGTGGGAGCCACTGAGGCAGACAGAGTCCACAGACCTCAGCTCCCCAGCTGGCAATAGCCATCCTCAGAAACAACCAACATTGCAGGAGAAGGTTTTGCTTTTAGCAACGGCCTCCCAGGTTATTTACAATTAATTAGACCTGAGCATGGCCTGGCTTCTCACACCCGTGAAGTCAGTGAGAGAATTTCCTTAGCCACTAAAATGCTGAGAGCAGCAAGTGGAGCTCATGACGGAACTCATGCTATTTCCCCTTCTTTTCTCATTTTTTTAAATTTTTCCTTCTTGCCGGGCGTGGTGGCGCACACCTGTAATCCCAGCACTCGGGAGGCTGAGGCAGGAGGATTGGTGCGAGTTCGAGACCATCCTGGGCTACAAAAGTGAGCTCAAGGCCAGCCTGAACTGCATAACAAGACCCTGTCTCAAAAAGACAAAAAATAAAAAAAAATAAAAATTTTTCCTTCTTTCTTTTTCCCTCCCTTCTTTGTTCCCCCTCCTCATTTGAATGTTTTCTTCCTAGTTCACAGTGTGTGTTACAAATTTTGGTTTGTATTTACACTTCTGGTTTTTCACACCAGAGAGACAATGCAGTATTTATGCAGGTGTGTCTGATTTATTTCACTTCAGAGTATAGTCTCAAGGTGCATCCATTTAGCTAGAAACGTCTTATATATATCCTTCTTCATGGCAGAGTAGTACACCATTGAATAGAGAAACTACTTCATCTTTTTTTTTTTTTTTTTTTTTTTTAATTATGGCTGGCTCAGCCTGCCCTGGTGGTGGGGCTGGTGCAGCATGTGGTGCTGAGGATTGAACCTCGGTCCCTGTGGTTGCCTAAGCACTTTTTTTTTTTTTTTTTTTTTTGTCTTTTTGAGACAGGGTCTCGCTGTACAGTTCAAGCTGGGCTTGAGCTCAGTTTTGTAGGCCAGGCTGGTCTTGAACTCTCACCGATCCTCCTGCCTCAGCCTCCCAAGTGCTGGGATTACAGGCATGTGCCACCATGCTAGGCCTAAGCACTTTAGATCACTGAAGCATCTTGCCAGCCCCGAAACTACATCTTTAGCCATTTACCAGTTGGTGGACACTTGGGCTGGTTCCAAGATTTGGCTATTACAAACCATGCTGCTATACACATAGGTGTATGTATATCACTGTGGGATGATGCTTTTAATTCTTTGAGAAAGATACCTAGAGCTGAAAAGCTGAGTCAAATGGAACCCGCCCCACAGCTCTCCACAGTGGTTGCACCACTCCACACTCCCAGGGACAGTGGAGAAGGGTTCCCTTTCCCCCAGCTTCACCCACACTCCTTATTCTTTGATTTCTTGATGAAAGCCATCCTTTCTGGGATGAGATGAAATCTCTGTGTTTTAATTTTCAGCACCAATTTTAAAAAGAAATGGATAATGTAATATGGACAAATGATTAATTTGCTGAGTGAAAAAGTGTGACATCGTTACATCTAAAATTAACTACAGGACCGGTGATATCTCAGCAGCACAGCACCTGCCCAGCAAGTGCAAGGTTCTGAGTTTGATTTCTGATAGCAATAAATAAATTAAGTAAACTGCAGAAGAAAAAGACCACAAACAAATACTAAATGTTAATGGTGTGCTGTCTCTTGGCGTCCTACAGTGGACTCTCCTTTGTTAAATTTCCTGTCATCTTAGTTTTTCCAGGTTGCCCTAAAATGCACTCGTTCCACGTAAACTAAGCGCCTGTTCTTTCCTCTGCCCAGGCCTTCCAGGGTGTGCCTCTTTATAGCAGTTTTCCCAGAAGGGCAGCTTGTACATTTACCTGGCCTAGTACATAACAAACATCCTGAAATTCCCCAGGAGTCTTCTAGCTCCCCGGGTCCCCACAGCAGCTGCTCAGACCTCAGCTCCTGACCCCTGTGCTCCCTGCCAACCTGTCCACCCTCATTCCTTGGCTCTGAGCCAGCCCTCCAAAGCCCAGTGCTTTTCTCTTGGCCTCCCTGGTCACACCCCGTGCTTCTGAGACCTCACCCTTCCCACAGTGTGCAGCCCTATGAAACTCGCAGCCCCTGGCCTCCAGTTTAATATCTGTCTTCTAGCACTTTTGTTTTCACCTGCTTTTATAATGACAAAGAAATCAAGCTGTTATTTTTTTTATTTTTATTTTATTTTATTTGGTCTTTTTGAGACAGGGTCTTGTTATGCAGTTCAGGCTGGCCTTGAGCTCACTTTTGTAGCCCAGGCTGGTCTCGAACTCGCACCGATCCTCCTGCCTCAGCCTCCTGAGTGCTGGGATTACAGGTGTGCGCCACCACACCCGGCTAAAATCAAGCTTTTAAATGGCAAACTGAGGCCGGGTGTGGTGGCTCACGCCTGTAATCCCAGCACTTGGGAGGCTGAGGCGGGAGGATTGGTGCGAGTTCGAGA
>PVJA010042305.1:0-17475 GCA_004027025.1 Myocastor coypus | reverse complement strand
TTGTTTTTTTTTTTTTTTTTTTTTTTTTTTTTTTTTTTTTTGAGGTGCTGGAGCATGTAGTATTTTTTGCCATCCTTTGACTTTTAACCTGTGAGTTTCTTTATGAGTTAAGTGTGTTTCTTGTATACAGCATATTGTTGGGCTTTGTTTCCTTATCCACTCAGACAGTCTACTTCTTTTAATTCAAGAATTGAGTCTGTTTACATTGATGGTTATAACTGAAATGTACTGACTTATGATTGACATGACTTTTATTTGCTACTGTTTACCACTTTTTCTCCTATGTTTAGTTGGTTACTCTATTTGGTGGAATCTTTCTGTTCTCATTTGTTGAACTTGGGTCATTTTGATCCCTCTCTAAAATATTTCTTAGTATACTTTGTAGGATTGGCTTTGATGTCATGAAATTTTAAATTGTTCCTTGTTGTGGAAATATTTCACTTCTCCCTTGTACTTGAAGCAGAGTTTTGCCAGGTATAGTAGTCTGGGCTGAAGTTTGTTTTCGTGGAGGACTGGAAGCACTCTGCTCCATGCTCTTCTTGACTTCATGGTTTGTGAAGAGTAATCTGCCATTATTTTGATGGGTTTTCTTTTAAATATGATCTGTTTCTTTTCTCTAGCAGCTTTTAGTACATTATTCTTTTCCTGGATTTCTGGTATCTTGACTACTATATGCCTGGGCATGTTTTTAGTTGAGTTGATGTTATTTGGAGTTCTGTATGCTTCAGTTACTGAATGTGCAATTGCTCTTTCACATTTGGAAGTTTTCTGCTATTACTTCTGCCTATATTCTTTTTATATCTTTGTACAGAGTCCTTCTTTCTCATTGATACCTATTAATCTCACATTGTTCATTTTTATATCATCTTGCACATTTTCAATAATGTTTTTCCTGCATCCTAGTTGTTTTCAAGAGATCCTTTCTTACCTTTTCACTAGCTGCAACTGTGTCTTCGAGATGTGAGACTCTATCTTCACTTTCATTTATTCGGTTTTGCCAACTTGTGATTGAGATTTTATTTTCTTGTATGTAATTTTGAAACTGTTTCATGCGATCTGTTTCTTTCCTATATTGCTCAGTCAGGGAAACCATCATTTTTCTGTTCTACTCTAATTTTTTATCAATATCTTCTATAATATTATTTGTCTTTCATTATAGTTATCCTTTCTCTCTCTAGTTCAGAGATTATTTCTGCTCTGTTCTCCTCTTTACCTTTCTGCACTTTTCCCTCTAGTTTAGATGCTATTAATTTAGATATGTCCTTTTTTACTTCAGTGGTTATTTCTGTTTTGGTTTTCTCTATATGTTTCTGCAATTGTTTTTCCAGTTCAGATTCCATTAATTCATGTATTTCTTTTTTTTTATTTTAGATGTTTTCTCTGATCTGAGTTGCTCTATACGTTTTTGTACTTGTCTGTTTACCTACTCAGAAGTTTCGGCTGAATGATTCCCATTTTCTTCCATGGTAGTGTCTCCTGTATTTGATTTGGGTGGGCTTGGGCCCTGAAACTGCATCTTACTCCTTGTCATTATCATTTTGTATGGCAGTGATCTCTGCACTTTGGTGAAGTTATGATTTTAGCGCTTATGGGAATTTGGTCTGGATCTACCAAGTTGGTTCCCCTCCAGATGTGCCTGGCTGTGTTTTGGAGTTCGGGCTGCCGGCTGCTGCGAGGCTCTGTGTGTAGGGATTGTGGGTGGAGTCAGAGCTCTGGAGTTGAGGTGTCCTCCAGGCATGCGGACCAGACGGGGCTCCAGATCAGTTCGGGACTGGAGCCGGCAGACTCGTGGGCCAGACGGTTGCCTGACCAGATGCGGGATGGGTTCGGGACTGGAGATCAGGCAGGAGCCGAAAAATGGAAGATCTGGTTTCCTCTATAGGTTTCTGCAGTTATTTTTCCATTTCAGATTCTATGAATTCATGCATTTCTTTTTTTACTTCAGATGTTATCTCTGATCTGAGTTACTCTCTATGTTTCCGCACATGTCTGTCCACCTCAGATGCTACCCATTCAGAAGTTTCAGCTGCATGATTCTCATTTTCTTCCATGGTAGTGTCTCCTGTATTTTTTCCGGGTGGGATTGGGGTCTGAGATTACATCTTACTCCTCTTTGTCATTTTGTATAGCAGTGATCTCTGCACTTTGGTGAAGTTATGCTGTTAGTGCCCATGGAATTTTGGGTCCGGATCCACCAGACTTGTTCCCCTCCAGATGTGCCTATTTATGAGTTGGAGCTCCTGCAACTGGCTGCCTTGAGGCCCTGTAGTTCAGGTCGGTGGGTGGAGTCAGAGCTCCGGTGGTTGAGGAGTCAGGGGATGAACGCAGGCTCAGAGAGTTCTTACTTGGCTGCTGCCGCACAGCTCAGTTGGATTGGTGGGTGGAATTGGGGGAGACTACATTCTTAAGTGAAATAAATATTATAACCATGCATAAAAATCACATTGTCTTGCTGGGGTGAGAAAATAAAAGTGTGACTATGAATTAAATTGTAAAAGATATGATGCAATGGATATAAAATGTTCTAATGTCAATGAGAATTAACAAGGAGGAGGAGAAAGGAAAAATATTGGGAAAAAAAGATAAAATATAAACAAATCTTTGTAAATAAAGAGGCAAAGAGAAAGTGGAGGAGAATGGGAACAAAAAAAGCAAGTCAAGTTATATTATGCACACGTACAAAATCTCTATGAGGAATATGATCATTGTATATACCCAAATTACACTAATAAACTTGATTAAATAAAAAATAGATCAATAAATACATTTTATTTTCATAAATTTTATAAATTCCTATATGTTGCTACTGACATACATAATTTTGTTAATATATTGACCTAACTTTATCAAACAGTCAATGTTTATTTTTGGATCTATAAAATTATCAGTCGGTTATTCCTGAAACAATTCACTCCATATCTAGTGATTTGATTTTAAATAGAGTGAAAGATCTGAATTGTCATTTTGCATGAATTAAGGGACTTCTATTAAATTAGTAAAATACACTTTTTGGTGTATCAAGTGTGTCTTTGAAGATTTTAAGAAAGGATTTCAAAAACAGAGACAATTGGTGTATGTATAAGTGAACTCAAGGGAGAACATTAGCCTTAATATGCAGAGCACTGTCCTAAGGGTAGAATGAACCCTACTGGAACAAACATAGAGAGAAAACCAGCCAGTTTCCAAGCTTGATTTTGCTGGGGAAGGTGCAACTGTCATCACTCACAAACATCAGCCTCCAACTTCCTCACCCTTTGTATAGGGCTTACTTTGGCCCCTCTTCAGAAAGGTCATGGGACTTCAGCATTGGACTGAGACTAAGTCACTAGTTCCTCTTATTCTGATGCTTCTAGCTACTTGCAATGATTTTTCTTGCTGAAAGCAAGCATACATACACTGCAGGACTGTATTGGTCAGGGTTTTACTTAGAGGAACAGAATAGATATAATATAAGGAATGGATATTAATACCAAATATACAATCTATAAGGAATTATAAGATTGGCTTACAATATTCAGCCACAGAGTCACATGAAAAAGCGTGCAGAGGGCATCTGCATGCTCTGGACTGAAGAATTCAATCTCAACCTCTGGACTTCACTGCAGCACTCCATGTAAGTCTTTATCCGTCTGGTGATGGGTATGTGCAGGAAGACTGAACTGTCTGTAATAGACGCTGAAGAGTCTGTGGCGGATGGTGAAAAATTTAAGCTGGAGGCTGAAGAGTCTGCGCTGGATGGCAAAAGATCCAAGCTGGAGGCTGAAGAGTCTGCGCTGCAAGCCAGATGATAAAGTCCAGGCTGAAGCTTCTCCGACGAAGTGAAGTCTCGACTCCTTCCTCAGCCCTTTGAAAGTCTTTTTGTGCCTCAGTCATTCTGACATGGGCCCATTGTGTCCTAGGGTGGAACCAATCATACCCCAGGATGGGCCTTTATTCCTGCTCTAGGGAGGATCTAATCATATCCTAGGCAGGCCCTGGTCATGCTCCAGGGAGGAACCAATTGTACGCCAGGTCAGGGCTTCCACCAATAGGGAACCAGGCCACTGAGTCATCCAGCCAAGTTGATACAATGTATCAACCACTACAGGGGCTGACCACTCTCTGTTCCTATAAACTAGTATAATTTATATAATTCCTATTGCTAGTTTTGTTCTTCTAGGGAACATTAATGCATATAATATATATCTTAATTTTTTTTATTTTTCTAATCATAATCACATCTATAAATAATGACAATTTTCTTTTTCTGGCTTGGCTTATTTTGGAATTAAAGCTAAATTTTGGAATTATCTATCATGCTGTTATAGTCAATAATTTATATGAATAGAGAGAAGTGCCATTAACTAATGATTAACAGCCAAGGAAGACTGTGGCTTTTGGTTTCTGAAATATTCAATAATATTATGGACTTTCATGGAATGTAGTCATGTGAAATGACTATACCATCACCAGAAGAACTATATGTTTCCTTTATGTGACTGTGTAACTGATCTTATTTTTTAATACTTGATATTTATTTTAGCTATTCATTTAAACTCTAATTGTATTTATAAGCAAAAAATATACCTAGGTTGTTTTATTTGCTAAATTTCTAACTTGGTAAAAAAAACTTTTAAAATACATATATCTATATCATTGTTTAGGTCCTCAATCTAGTTGATTTTTTGATAAATTTTAATTTTCTATTTATACGATTAATAATTCAATACTGACATATTTGTGACTTGTGTAAATAAGAAAAAATAGTCACATACTTGTAAAGTAAAACATGTTTAAATATTTTAATACTAAGTTTACTGATACATCATTTGATTCATACAAGTTACTTTTGGCCCCTATAATTACAGGAAGTGATTGACATGGTAGCCATCCCAAACATTTATTAGTAGGGCAAACTTCTGCTTGGGTAACCTCAGTCACATGTATTTTCAGTTTCTTTTCTTAGGCCTGGCCCCTTAGTTGGCTATCTAGAATAACCCATACACTTGTTGAAAAAATATCTTATTAGTTTTATTTTCCTGAAGTGTGGGTACATATTTCGCAGGATATATAATATTTTTTCTCGAGAGTTTAGTCGTTTCCACAATCATTCTGTTCATAAACTAAATTTCAATGGTCAGGTTCAGTTTTAATCTTTAGAGGAAAACTGTTAGAGTTATAGAAAAAAATAATTTTAACAATGGCTGTGTATTAAGATTTATGTCAGTAAAGAGATTTCAGGACATCACAACCTAATGATTTAGAGGTACTTAAATGGCTCAGTGGGGTGAGAACCCAAATTTCTCCTTGGCTACAGAAGAAGAGTCCCATGTGTTCACATTTCCTTTGCAGAGAGTTTTATGCAGATGGTTGCATCTTAACTTTGTGTCCCAATGTACTGGAAAGAAAACAGCATATGGCCTAGCACATATGGATCATTGCCATAGTTTCTTTGTTTATCTCTCTGCCCTGGAGCTTCACCCAATAATCCTTTCTGCACAGTGTTCTTACAGCAGATTAGCATTTCCCAAACATGAAATATGTGACTTCTATTCTCAAGCTTCATCTTTGCCACTTCCTGTCTAAAGTATATTCACTTTTCCTTCTTGGTGAAATATAAATTCCTGTCTAGTGTGTATAGGTATGGCCACCTAATCAGATCTGAGCTGCACAACCTCTGTCTGTGCATATTTGTCTCAGGACACAGACAAGGGCCTGATAAATCTCAAGTCATCCATCACCACTCTCCACTTTCTCATTTAGAGTAAATTTCCATTACCTTTCATACTTATTTGGATGATTTCTCTGTCTATTTCTATCACAGATAGTGTTAAGGATTTGACAAGCTCTTGCCTTGCCCCTAAAACTCATCCATGCTATAATGGACAAGAAATGCTGATATGTGTCTAAGTTATCTTCCATGATTCAAGTAACTGTAACTTCATCTCTGTGATGGCTTTTGAAACTGCAGTTAATTATTTTCTTCTCTAATATTTTATAATGTTTAGTCCCTGCTTCATTGTGGTTAAGTATTGTAAAGTCCTAAATGGTACTCCTTTACATATTTTATGGTTCCCCTTGCGTTTATCACAAAATCATTTATTAACATGCAAATGAATAAAGATCTTTGTAATTGTAACAGTGGTCAAATCTCCAGGTAATTTGAGACTAATAAAACTATCTTAAGACCCAGGATAACATACTCATTGTTATATGCGATGATTCTAACTATTTTGAGAAATAAAACAAGGTTTGTTTTTATTCTTTTTTATGTTCTATAGAAAATTTTACTCTGCAGCTTTGGTTCATACCTTCTATTTTGTATGCTTTCAATAAACAGATCACTCTTCAATAATAGCCATGATCTATATTAATAAAAGGTTCCATGTAAACATTCATGTATCTTTAAAACAATATTTTGCTAGGAAATATATTACACTAGGATTATGTATATATGATTTGATAGTTATAATAAAAAGTAAAAATAAAAGCTTGCTGACTTAAGATTATAATCATTTTATCTGTTTTAATAATTATGATAGTTCACTAGAAGATAAGCTTAGTTGGAGCTGGGGAGATGGCTCCGAGGCACAAGTGCCTGCTGGGCAAGTGCAAGGTCGTGAGTTTGAACCCCAGTCCCACCAAAAAAAAAAAAAAAAGAAGATAAGCTTAGTATCCTATGTTAGAGAATACTGAAATAACACAATAAATACTTTAGATTAATTGTAAGAAAGTGAATTTGAAATACACTCTCTCCATTCTGCTATTCCCAAGTAATTTTTAAATACCATGGAATAGATGGAAGAATATTCTTCGATCAGTAAATATTTTTCTATCTCACAAGTTTTCACTTTATAAAAGAGATATAAAACTAATAATGTATTTTCTGATATATTCTAGTACTTGTTCTACAACTACAATCATGTCCTAAAACATGACAATTGTATAATAATAAACGTTCATACAAAGAGGTTAATCTATATAAAATGAAAATTAGTTCCATCCCTGAATTTGCTAAGTACCTTTATTTCTCATCTATAATTTCACTAAGTGATATTTAAATGATACAAAAAAAAACCCTTAAATATTTACTAGGGTAGAAGTCTTTGTGTCATGGTCATATTAGTATGCATTATATAAGCATATTATGACTACAAAACCTTCAGGTGCCAAGGTGTGAAACATCATGGCAGTGATATTTGTTTTATTTTGTGGTCTTAGCTAGGAAATTAGTTTAAGCGTAACTCATCTAATACTTATCTTGTTATTAATGAGCATTTTAAGTGAAGGTAATTTTATTGCTTTTCTATAATTATTCAAATATTCATAGATTTCTACTCATGAACATAGTTAAACCAATTATATTTGCAAACATTCTTCGGAATTATCAGAAGAAAAGTTTTAGAGCAGATTTTAGCTTTTCACCTTCTGTATCCTCTTTCCTTCTGCCTTGGTGTGATGCTGAATCACTGATATAATTCATATTCATATGGTTATGTAAATTAATTACTGGTGGTTAACAAATAGCTTTTCACTTATCTCTAGTGACTATTCATGTATGAAGTTTAGTGGGATTCAGGAGTTCGTGTCGTTGCAAAAACATATGGATTGAACTCATACTAGTTCTGGCAAGAAAAGAAATAAAAAAGTAATCTAACAAAGAATAGATGATTCTATACCTTGTCTGCCATGCCTAGGCAATTGTAATATGTGTTCTATATATTTTACAGGAGTTAAAGAATTTTGTTCTCTTTTCCTACAAGGGAGATTTCACCCTATGAAATGTGTTGTCTTTTCAGTATCTGTTTCACAGCTCACATTAAAAAAAAATCTAAAAATATTGTTGAAAAATGGATTTTTTTCTATTGATTTTTTTTGCTTAATTCAAATGTTTGCTTACATTGAACCTGAAGCTCTTGTTCATAGGTAGAATATTTCCTTACGTAGCAAGCAGGTGGGGCACTCTTTAAGTTACAGTTGGTTTTGGATCAAATTCTACACAGAGCAAATCTCTGGGCTTCTACTATTTCTTTTTGAACTCATACTTAGAGGAAAACTTCTAAGCCTTTCTTCTGCATTTGTTCAGAACAATGCTTTTCCTTCTGATTGGCTCACTGAAACTCACTTCCCTCTTGCTTACCATATAAGACTTAACTAAAAATCTCATTACAATATAAAATTCCTCTGATCACATACATGCAGTGGAATTTTAGTCATGTTAACTCCCACAGCTCTTGATTTCAAAGTTACTGCATCAGAAATTAGTCTGCTAGTAACATGATTCTTGCCATTCTACTCACCCTACTACTGCTATTGTTTTTCCATTCTTTCAGGACAAACTCAGGAATTGATATACTTTGCATTGTGAAAACTGTCAAGCACAACAACATTCCCACGAAAAATAATTAATACATGTTGGAAGATCTATGATGTTTGACAAAGTAAATAAAACTCAGATTGAAACTTCTGGATTTAAACTGGCAAGTATTCACATGTTTTGTGCTTGGGAAATCTTTCTAAATTTCTAAATGTAACTAAATTCTCTATTCTGATACCATTTCTGTCACAATTCTAAGTGTTTCATTACTTACAAGCTATAGTGTAATTATGGTCTGTTCTATAACAAAGAAGAGCCAGATATGGAAATTGGAGTTAAAAGAAACTGTGATTTTAACAATATATGTGAAATAGTGCCTAGGAAGATAGATCACTAGAATAAGCACTTGCCTGGCAAGCATAAGGGTCTGAGTTCAATTCCCAGTTCAGAAAAAAAAAAAAAAAGAAAAAGAAAATAGTACGTCCCAGAAGATTCTTTGTTGATTTAAAAACTAAATTTGGGCTAGGGAGACATTTAAGTGGAATAAGTGATTGCCTGGCAAGTGAAAGGTTCTGAGTTCAATCCCTGCTACCACAAAAACAGAAACAACATATATATATATATATATATATATATATATATATATATATATGATATTAAAGGTTCAGTAATGATTTAGTTAGAATTTTCTCTCTAAACAAAAGTAATTTTCATATTTATGATCCAAATAGGCTTGATAATGACCTTAAATTTGGAAATATCTGATACTGAGTCCATGGCTTATGTTAATGAGTTAAACTATGTAAAGTTCTTGTGATCTAAGCATCAGTTAGGAAATCAGATACTAGATTTTCTGAACAACATCAAGTTATGATTGAAATTACTCTATATATTAAAGATGACAAAGTAAGTTGCCAACATTAAAATTTAAGTTTACACTCATATTACTAATTTCTTGTACAGCAAGTCTCTCAGGTCTATAGCAAGTCCATATATGATATAAATAAATATTAAAATTATAAAATGAAGGCTTACTGTAGAAAATGTAACATTATTTTCTTTGAATGTGACTCAGAAAGCACTGGAACAATTTTTTTTTTGCAATAGTAAATTCATGATTAGTTCATCAAGTCACTCAGATACTTAAAGCTTAGGATGTGTAGAATTTTTAATGTTCTTTCTATTATGAGGTTAGATTATCTTAATTTATAGAAATGATAGTAATGAATAATAATGATAATAATGAATCTATACAGAATGATAAGAGCGATAACTAAAAAATGGACAGGTTTTCAACATTTCTAGTAATCACCTTTGTAAGTCTTTAGAGATTATGACTTAAAGATCTAAGTGACTAAGTTTACCATGAAACAAACATAGGTACACTGAACTTATGTACCAACTTTGGGCTTCTTAAATATTTCAGGCCAGTATAACCAGGAAGCATCTCAAACTGAGCATATTGTGAGAAGAAAAATGTTCAAGATTCACATATACATGTACAGTGCATGTCAAAGACCATGAAGCCCCATAAGTTTATCTTCCCAAATCTCTATATTTTGGAGAGCTGAATTTCAGTATCTGAATGACCATTCTTTTAATAGGGCAATATTAGTGAAAACTAATGCATGTTAATGCATTAGAAACTCACAAGTCACTGTAATATCACCAAAGAGAGAAAACATTCTTCAAAACATTAAGTTCAAGACCAATATCCTAAAATACAGTTTATTTTTTATTTTTTAAAATTTTATTTATTTATGTTATGGCCAGCTCAGCCTGCCCTGAGGGTGGGGATGCCACAACATGTGGTGCTTGGGATTGAACTGAGGTCCCTGCAGTTGTCTAAGCTTTCCTAAGCAAGTGCTTTAGACAACTGAGCCATCTCACTGGCCCCATAAGTACTGTTTAAATAAACCAAATTATTGTCATGCTCTCAACATTCATTATCCTCTATGGTTAATGGTTTGTCAGCACTAGGATAGGTTTACTCAAAGAAATACAAGAGATGGTTCAGTGGGCTAAAAAGCCTGCTTAGAAAAGCTTAGGCAACCTCAGGGACTGTTCAATCCCAGGTTCAATCCCAGGCACCACATGCTGCTGCTCCAGCCCCACCCCCCAGTGCAGGCTGAGCCACCATAATAATAATTTAAAAAAAGGAAAAAAAAAAACAATACAGTCAACCAGTGGTAGAAATAATAAATATTTAAATAAAAATCAGTATATACAAAATACATATAAAATAATATATGTAAATATGCACAATATAGTTATTAATGACCAATATTATATGTTACTAAAATACCACTTTAAGCTAATGTTTATAACCTGAATAATATACAATTAGTTGTTTTCAAATTTTTTTTTATCTTTATTTTCAAAATGTTTTATTCCAAGACTCACAGAATATTGAAGACACTGCTAGCACATTCTTCAAGTCTTAAGACATACCTCAATGAAAGGAATCTCTTATGTGTGCAATTTAAATTCTTGCAGTGAGTTCTTGCCTTGTCCATACCCATGTGTGCTTGGGATATCAAGCTTCAATTAAACTGTTACATATTTTTCAATCACTTCCTTTTTGCAGTAGATCTAGTCTCCACTTAGAGAACCACCATCTAGATCTAGACTGGCATACAATATCTCACTATAGATACAAACTTCTGTGAGGGAAGAGGGAGGTCTAATTTTATTCTACATGTGAACATTTAATTCACCAACCCACTTCAATTAAAGAGCTTTTCCCCCATTGTGCATTGTTGGCCCTTTTGCATAAGTTCTAATATTACAGGCTTATTTTTTATGTCTCTGTTCTTTTCCACAAGTCTACATGTCTGTTTTTATACCCATGTCATGTTGGTTTTTTACTGCAACTTTGAATCATATTTTGAAATCTTTCTGAAATCATCAGCAATTCTTCAATCATGCGTGACAGGAGTTAACCTTGATGAAAGTTTTCTTAATATGATTTATTGCTCATATGATACCAAAACATTACAAAATTGAGAAATTTCTGAAATTAGTAGAAAGTTTTAAAATTTAACAGGCATCTATGATATTTCTTGTTTCTTGCACATATTAAACTGATTGTTGGAGACAACATTAAGTCTATATAAGGTTAATATTAAAAGCCTTTTCTTTTCATATTTGTGTGATGGGTGGGTACTAAATGGCACACAAGTCTCTAGTGGAGAGTTTAATAGCTCCTTATTATCTACTGTAATGGATGCTCGGTTTTATTCCCCAGTTCTTGCAGTGAGAATGAGCAGGCAGTACTGGTTACCCTAACAAAACTGTGAGCTCACTGGATTCACTTGTCTATAGACCACACAGCTCCTAGAGAGGCGAATTGTCAGCACATGCAGAGGGAAGTGAGACTGACTAGGAGAACAAAATAGCAGCAGTGCTTCTGGGAGATGGAGCCCTGACACTCTTGACCTTTGATAGTCTGGGCTTGCGTGTCCCAGAGCAATCACTTCCCAACAGTTTCAAGCTCATTCAGAAATGAGAAGAGACCCATAAGGCAATTTTTAGTGAAAGTTTTCCATGATGTGAAATTGATCCATTTTAAAAGGCTGGTCTTTATTACAAGATCTGTTACCTACCTTCTGGAGTTGAAGATTTCTTTTAAATAGTAATAAAAATATGCTTCCTTTTTTAGATCATGATGATTATTGAGATGTCCGTGCAATTGTTTTGAACTTTTCTTGAGAAGAATACAGCCTTACAACTGATGTTTTAGATCATCTGGCTTCCTTTCTTATCTCCTTCCCTTTCTCCTTCCTTAGTTTCCTCTGTGCCTCCTCTCTTTTCCTCCCTCCTTTCCTTCTTTTTACTTTTTTCTACTACTGGAGATTGAACCTAGGGCCCTGTGCATGTTAGGTGTGTGTTCTATCACTGAGCTCCATCCTGAGCAAATTTTGTTCTAATTTGAGATACGGTATCAATAAGTTGTCCAGGTCTGGTCCCAAATTTCCATTCTCCTGCTTGAGCCTCCTAGAATGTTGGAATTATTGTCATGTGCTACTGTGCCTGTCTCAATGATTTATGTTTCTTTCTGGACTTGATACCTATAACTCTAACAACAGTCTTAGATGGAAAAAGATACTTTCAGTTAGCGCGTAAAAGGTTTCATCTTAGATTTGGATAATTTACAGAAATATAATACTATCATCTATTAAGATATTGATAAATTTTAAAGTCAAAATATGTAGTAATATTTGCATAAATACCTAACTATATTCTAAAAGATGAATGACATGAAAATTTTAAGTAAATGTAGTATTACAGCAAGTAAGATTACTTTCTCTATGAGTTTCCTCTTAAAATGCAGTTTATATTCCCTGATATTGAGACATATATTTAACTGACCATTACTAAATACAGCCATAGGAGAGTTCTCAAGAAAATTGACATCCAGAAACCATAGATTCAAAAGTTTGTGAACCAATTTTTAAGGCAGTCATACTTCTATAGAAATGGGAAGTAATGAAAGAGCTCTAATTGTAAATATACAAATGAGTGCATGTGTGTTCTGTGTGTGTGTGTGTGTGTGTGTGTGTGTTACAAAATGTGGTATATGAAATTTTAAATAAATGATTGCCTCTAGCTACTGAGTAGAAAATTCATTGTTCAAAGAAAGCAAGAGTCTGGAACTAGTTACAAGAATTCCTTACATTTGTAGAAAGCTAAAACTGAAAAAAGAATTTTACACACACATATATGAAAGATGTGCATTTTAAATATTTAGCTACATTTTTAAAAGAATGATAAGCATAAATTGTGCAAGTAGTTATTTTAAATATATATAATGTTTAAATATCTTTTAACATTTTGAAATTACATAAAACTGTAAAGAAAGAAAAATCAGGTTTGAAAACTTCCATGAAACTCATTAGTCTCCATTCAATTCTTAATTTATATCTATTTTCTCCCCACTATTTTTAATTTACTCAAATCAAACTTTAGTAATACTTCTATATTATAATTTTGGATTGATTTAGTAACCTAATATTGGTTGAAAATTATACTGAGTTAGGGTGACAATCCAGTGCTTTACAGCTTCCTCCTGCTTTAGGCTTTCTACTTTTTATTCCTTGAGCTGGTTCCAGTGATCATACAGTTAGAGTTGCATTTGTAACCTTCTCAAGGGAATTTTTTTGTAGCTGTATTCTGAACAAGTCAGCACATCAAGAAAATATTTGCTAAGATATGTGTGAAAATAAATTGCAGGTATGCCAACATATTTGGGGGAGAATGTGTGAAAGCTTTATTTGCTTAGCTGGAATGTGAGTCAGGTCAACTATATTTAGAAATTCACTTTGCTTTGCCTGTTTCATTCATTTGAAACCTGAGTCCAACTGTTATAAATATAATAGATATTTGGATGAAGTACATTAATTCTTTACAGCACTAGATAACACTCATCCTCCAAAAGACAGGTGCAATGTAGACACTATGCAGAGATACTATGGATAGCACATAATTTTCACCCATAAGTATTGCAGAATGAGGAGAAAGGTCTGTAACCATAAAACTCATACATAGCTGGAGTAATGGATTGACTTATACAATCAAACAGTACAGAGGGCAAAGATGAATGATAGGAGTACACAGAATGAAATTTTTCAGCGCTACCAGTATTTCTCTTCACTATTTTAAAACTATTTTCACTTAATTTTTCCCTTCATGTATATTAATCTAGGAATGACAGAATTTCTTTCCCTCGGACATAACTGGAATCATTCTAGGGAAGAACTTTAATCCAGTGGGCCTACGTCAGTTTCGTACATACACCAGTAAATCCAAGGAGATAAAATAACCTGATTGACAGCAGCACTATGAGGAGAGTACAAGGTCCCCCAAATAAAAGAGATATTAACCAAAGAACAGTTAAGCCATTAGCATAGTGAAAGGGCAAATGTCATCTGTGCTAACTGTGCTTTTACCACTTGCTAGCTGCATGCCATTAGGCAGTAAAAATTTCCATAGCTAAATTCCCCTGTCTAAATTCTCCATACAGACAGGGTCAATTTTAGAATATAATGCTATTTATAAATTACATAGAAGAGTGTCTGAAAGTAAATGGGTAAATTATGGTCATTGTTACTGCGGTCCTATAGTTCCTTTATTTTCCAAAATATTCTTTTTTTATGTATTTAGGACAGGTTCTATAGAGTCTCACTGCACAGATCTGACTCATAGTGATCCTCCTGTTTTCAGCCTACCAAGTGCTGGGTTTACAGGAGCGCACCACCATGCCCAGTCTCAAGTGCCCCAGGGACGGGGCTAGCCAGACACATCAGGGATAGAACACTAGTCCCTGTGTCTGCCTAAGCAGCTCTTTAATCTGCCTAATTATCTGTCTAACCCTATTTTCCAAAATATTCTTAACTAGCACGCCTGTAATCCCAGCACTCAGGAGGCTGAGGCAGGAGGATCGGTGTGAGTTCGAGACCAGCCTGGGCTACAAAAGTGAGCTCAAGGCCAGCCTCAACTGCATAGCGAGACCCTGTCTCAAAAAGACAAAAAAAAAAAAAAAATTCTTAACTAATAATTTTCTTTATGTAGGAGAAACAGATTGACCAAAAATAACCAAAAGACTTTATCTAAGTCTGTACTACCAAGTGTTGGATTTTTAAATATCCCAAGACACTCATGTTTCAAAGGGAAAAAGAATCAATGAAAATAATACAAGAAAAAAGCAATGAATATCAGTCCTAATTTGAATTTTTCCATTTAGATATTCTCTGACATTAAGAAGGTCCTTTGGTTACTTTTATGTGCCCCAAGCTTCCGATCTACAAACCTGAAATCAAACACGCTGTCACTGCTGTAGCTTGCTTGTATAGAAATGAACTGTGAAATATACTACAGAAGCCATATGATCAAATCGAGCTATAATTACCCTATGTTATCCGGTTGTTTAATGTAACATATGGTATATTGAATACTTTTATTACTCATATGTGTCACAGTAGGAATTGGTGAAGTAAAAATGTTGAGGCATATTAATTTTTTAAAATAAATTATTTTCACAATGAGAAAAACTCTATCTTTTACATTAAGTTTTCTCTTTCTACTTTTAGTACCAGGAATGAAAAGCAGGAGCTTGCATTGGCCAGGCAGGCAATGTGCTGCTGAGCCATATCCCTGGACCAACTTATCCCTTACATATAACCTCTTAACAAGTGTTGTCTGTTCCTCTTAACAAGCATCAGAGCTCTGCTCCCTTACATTGACTGTAGCATATTTAAGAGAAAACAAACATTAGCACTACCTGCTCAAGTGAATGGGCCACAGCACCTCTCCCAGCCCACACCTCTCCTGAGGCTACCCCAGAACCTGTGGGGAGACAGCTGTACAAGTGAGCATTAGGAGCAAGAGATCTGCCTGAGGCTCAGCTTAGCCCTCAGCCCACCCTCGGGGCACATTACTGCCTGGAGTAACCCTTCTTGCCCGTGCCCTTCACCAAAACCCAGTTCAATGGTCTTTTCCAACATAAAGCCTGGTCTTGAAAAAAAAAAAAATAGATGTCAGAGGCATCAGGGGTAGGAGGGGCTTGAAGTTCTTTGCAGCCCTTACTTTGGGAGCTTTACTAGAAGAAATAGAAGAGAATTTTGACCAGAAAGTAGAAGAGTGATTAGCAGGATCTGAGAAGAATGCTGAGGTAGAGATGGGGTGAGCAAAGAAGATGGGTTGGCAGAAGTAAGTCATGCCCTACCTGTGTGTGTAGCGAGTGATAAAGGCAAATCCCACCCATCTATGCACTGCTATATGTTCATTTCAGTACACTACTTAAATAAAAATAGTACATAGAATAAAGATGTAAAGAGAGACATAAAATAAGTAAATGACTAATGGAACATACCTGGAAACTACCCCCAAGCATATATTTTGTGTGTGAAGCAATGAAATATTGATTATTTATTTCCTCTCTATTGTAAAATATCTACCTATACTTAAAATATTCAAGCCATAGCACAACCGTTTTAAAAATAAATAGGATAGATGGGAAAAAGTCGTTACAATGGACAGAATAAAATTCTTGCACTCTTGCTATCACTCATGATTTCAAGTGTTAATGGCTTATTTTATTTTGATTTTGATGGATTTTTTCCCCTTGAACCCTGGTACATTTTTTTCATTTTTGATTAATGTTCAGGATGTCAAGCTGCTAAGCTCCATGTGACTACTGCTCCCTCGACGGCTGGTCACTTTCCTCGGTGCACTAGTCACTGTCCTTTCACTATTGTCTGAGGTGAGGGCAAACCTTTCATGTGCTCGGCGTGTTTGCAGGGATAACTATAATTAATCAATTAGGAATTGGACATCCCAATTATAAATAGAACTCCCAAATGCATTTTAAATTTTGTACTGATGGGAGTATCAGAGCTTAAAGTTTACTGTAACACCATAAAGTAAGTATGAGAAATGAAATCACTGATGTGCAGCCAGGAAAGAAAATCTGCCACTTTAAATTTGCACCTTTTGACAAATCATATTGTTAAAACGTTTTGAAAAATATGATTCATTTAAAGAGGTATACATTGTTTTAAAAAATCAATAGCTATGGAATGTTGAAAAATATTTTTTAGTGTCATTGAGAGGCAAATTAGTGCTTCTCTAGAAACCGTGTAATTGCTTTGCTCAATTATTTGAAGAAAAGATGTAGAAATTTCTTTGAAAAGAAACCAAATTGTAAGTGTATCAAACTTGATAGCAACCAATCACAGGGGCTCTTGAGCAAAAGTGAACTTCTAGATTCTTACTTTGCTCCATTTGCAGCGTCAAATGAATTACATGTATGGATCTCTCTATATCATTATGTTTATTTTATTTAAACACGGTCTTGTTATGTAGTCCAGGCTGCCGCCAACTTACTATGTAGCTCAGTCTGGCCTCAAACTCATGGAAATACATTTGCCTCAGCCTCCTGAGTGCTGGAATTACTGGTGTGCTCCACCGGTGGCACCTGGCCTGAGCTCTTTCTATATCAAAGATGATTTTTCATGTATTTCTGTGTTGTTCGTCACTGCAGTGTTTAGATAAACACAGAGGTTTAGATTAGACAATGTTTCCTAATTCTCTCTTCCTATGTCCCACTTCTTTTCCTTCATGTGATCTGCAGAAGGTACTTATACTGATAATCTGTGGATCAGGTAAGGGCATAAAAAAAA
>PVJA010042304.1:0-17399 GCA_004027025.1 Myocastor coypus | reverse complement strand
GCCTCAGCTTCAGGAATGCTGGGATTACAGGCTCTGTGCCACCACATCCAGCCAACTTCTTTCACCTTTAAATGTTACCTTAATGATAAAATGCAAAAGTGATTAGCATCCATGTAGCTTGAAATCTGGGAAGTCTGGAGGCAAGAGTCAGCTTTTTACTGAACAGGAATTGTTGAAATGGGAAATGCTTCTAGAATGGCACTCATGTGTCCAGTGATACTGAACCCAAATCAGGTTCTCTCACGGGAACTGACTGGGAGACCTTGGCTGAGCTGAAGCCAGGGCAGGCAGGGATTCTGTGCACACTGAGGGTCTGGAGTATAGGGGTGTGCAAGGGCTTATTGGCCCTTGGGTCTCATCCAGCAGATACCTTGTCCTGGGTCTGTGTCTGGGGAATAAGGTGACTTTTACTTTGGGGTTTGCAATTCACAGCATGCAGGTCCATTTAAATGGCCAACTCAGGAGGGTTCTGCTTCAAGTCTAGGTCAGCCTCTTTGCTGCTCCTGCTGGCTACAGGCAGCCTGGGCACCACCTTGCAGGGATGTTGAGGGTTGAGGTCTGTGCAGGGTTGTTTTTCTTTTCTTTTTTTTTGTTTTTTCTTCTGTATTTTAGGGAAGGGTCTATAGGGTGTTCAGGGTAGAGTTGGGATCATAGGTGTGTACCACCATGCCCAGTCTCCACTGCTGTCTCAGTGTGCCCTGGCGGGGGGGGGGGTGTACATGGCAGGTACAGTGTTTTATTCTTAAAAGGCCCATGGTAACATTGGCTTCTGATAAGGAACCAATGCTGTAGGTATTCATTTAATTTTTATCCTCTGAGTGAATCAGATTAAGTTTGGCTATGCTTCCTAATTGAATGTAATTTTTCATTTACTTGAGGAACTTAAGAGTGAGTCTTTAACAGAAGTCACCAAGGTGTGCTTGGTGGGTTTCAGAAATAAGGCTTGTGGGGCTCGGCAGGATGGCTCAGTGGTCTAAAGTGCCTGCTTAGGAAAGTTTGGACAGCTGCAGGGACCATGGTTCAATCCCTGGCATCACATGCTGTGCCAGCCCTGCCCTCAGGGCAGGCTGAGCCGGCCATAAAAATAAATAAACAAACAAGTTCTGAAACAAGAAAAAAAATTAAATTAAAAAAAGAAAAAGAAGAAAAGAAAAGAAATAAGGCTTGCAAGAAGTCTCACCATTCCCTGCAGGAAGAGAGGTAGAATGACCCAGCATCACCTCTGTGCCTGGCACTCACCTGTCTCCCTGGGGAGTGTAGCAGTTGTTTCCAGATGTGATTGCAGATGTTTGTCAGGCCTGAGGGCTGGGTTTGAGGATGGAATCATGTTCTGGCGACTGCAGTTTTGCTTTTTGAGTTAGGGATTCTCATAGGGTACCTCACTTGGGATCACCGGATGCCAGAGACAGAGAGCAGAAGGGGCAGTCCTGACTCACACCGAACTTAGCTTTTAATTCTTTTTTTTTTTTTTGTCTTTTTGAGACAGGGTCTCGCTATGCAGTTGAGGCTGGTCCTGCGCTCACTTTTGTAGCCCAGGCTGGTCTCGAACTTGCACCAATCCTCCTGCCTTAGCCTCCCAGGTGCTGGGATTACAGGTGTGAGCCACCATGTCCAGCTACTTAGCTTTTAATTCTTTCCTCTCCTGTCTTTTCCCTTCACCGCAGGCACTTGGAGACCCAGATGCTCCTGGTTTCCATGGAGTTGGTATTTGCTACTGGACTTTTTAAACATTTACAGATGCTACTATGTGCCCAAGAATTTGTTGATCAGGAAAAAGTGACAAGCGAATGGCGATTTATAAAACTCCTCTGCCCTTGTGAAGTTGATAGTGGAGAAGCAGGCATCCAAACAGTTGGTCACAGACTGGTGGGAAAGTCTTACGTTTTATGATCTCCGGGGGCACAGGTTGGTGGGGTGTTTTTTGATTCTGGGGCTTCAACCCTTGATCTTGCCTTACACAGCTAAGCACACATTACATGAAGCTACACCCAGCCCAGGGGCGTGGCTCGTCTATACTGAACATTTTTGAAATTGGAGCCTGTGGGGCCATGGTTGGCTAGGTGGTGGTCATGGGCATGTGGGCATCAAGGGTAGCGTGAGTCAAGGAGAATCCCACAGTCACTAATGTGCATCCCTGAGGAGGTTTGTGTTGCCATCGAGGGCCACACTGTGTGACAAACCATGGGCGTGGATCCCTTTGAGAAATCGCTTTAGGTGCATCTCTTATTCAACTTACTTAGCTTATATGTTTTTATATATGAACAAGATTGACATGGGGTGAATGTCTTAGTGTATATAAAACACTGGTGTATTGCTAAGTGATAAGGGAACATGCTGGTACCATTTATTTCAAAACAGCATTTCTTAGAAATGAAATCTGGCTGGGTGTGGTGGTGCATGCCTGTAACCCTAGCACTCAGGAGGCTGAGGCGGGAGAATTGCTGTGAGTTTGAGGCCAGCCTGGAGTACATAATGAACTCAAAGCTAGGCTGAGCTACAGAGTGAGACCCTGTCTTTAAAAAAACAAAGTACAAAATAAGACACGAAATCCAGGTGCATCTTTATGGTCAAGTGGTGTCTCGGGCTTGATGAAAAGTTGGTCTGGGAGATCACGTGTTAGGGTAGTGGTTTCCTTTGAGGCTGTGGGGTGGTTGAGGCTTTCACTTTTACATGTTCACAGTTTTAGGAGAATGTGTTTTCTTTTTGTATTATCAAAGTACAGCACACAAAAGCTTAGTGGGAGGAGTGCCTGTGATAGGCTTTTGTTGCCCACTGATTGGACCTGAAGAAGCTTTTTGGAGAAAGTGGTTCCAGTCCCACCCACAAGTTAGACTTTGTAGGAAGAGTTTGGGGGAGAAGCTAAGCTTTTTTTTTTAAAGGTAGTGAAATATTCTGAGTAATGGACTGAATTCAACCCTCAAGTGTCAATAAATGTTTGTGTCTGTAATGGGCTGCTGTAGATTTGAAACTTGGCTGTGAGCAATTGAAAGTAATGGGAAGGAGGGAGGGAAATGATTATGAGAAGGCTGTGATGGCTCCTGAGGTGGGTTTGGGTAAAGGGGGCAGGAGATGTGCATTTGCCAGCTCAGCTTTGGAGCTGCACACACGGACTGTAGTCTGGGGCAGCAGACACACTGCGGACTGATCCCAGGGTGACCCTTCACACTGAGCTGCATCCTCAGCTGCAACCCCCACCCCTTTTTATAGTTTTTATGGCAAGGTCTCCAGAGTTGCTAAATTGGCGAGAGTGGGCTTGAACTCATGATCCTCCTGCCTCAGCCTCCCAGAGTGCTGGGATTACAGCTGTGGGCTGCTGATCCTGGCTTAATGTGTGTCTGTGAGCTTTTGTGTCAGTGTAAATTTGGGTGGTGTGCCTGTTTTAATGTTGCACAAGGGCTCAGTAAGGTATTACCTTACTTGCACTTCAGATCCCTTAGGGTTCCTGCTGTCTCAGGACCTCGACTCTGGAAGGAGACAGCAGAGGCAGTCTTACAAAAGCCTGGCTTCTTCCTTCTGGCCTCAGGCAGAATGGTTTGAAATCTAGAAGCTGAGGCAAGCCTGTAAAGGCATTGGGCATTCATCGCTTTGAACCATACTTCCTTATGAAGCAAGTGAAGGAAATCCATTTGCAAATACTTACTATTTGAGGCTATTTCTTGCCAGATGGTAGTAAGGAATCAAATAGAAAAGTTGGTGCAACTTCATTTGTTCAAAAAGAACTCTGTGATTCTTGCTTGAAGTTTCTGTGGAGATTGCATGGATAGAAAAAATAGTACTTGTCCTCAAAGGGGGGAAAAAAAAAAAAAGGAAAGAAAAATGGTGCTTAGAGGCTTGGGTCTGCCAGTGAAACCATTTAAAGGATTCCCTACTGGGATCCACTTGGGATATACAGCTTCAGTGAGCTAAGCCCGTGACTTCTGCCCCAGCTGCTCTCCATGTACCTCTTACTGATTTTTTAGTTTTGTATTTGAGACATGGTCTTACTACTATGTAGTTCAGGCTGGTCCGTGTAGCCCAGTTGGGCTTTGAATTCCCAGCAGTCCTCTTGCTTCAGCCTTATGGGGGCTGGGATCACAGGCATTAGCCGCCACACCCTGTCCCTCTAGTTGCTGCCTGGGGCAGACTTCTAAACTCTGTGTGGTCTTGTTTCCTCATCTGGAGAAAGGAGTGACCGTGTCCTTTGAAGAGCTGCTATAAAGCTTAGATAAGTTGCTGTGTAGGCAAGAGCTGCAGGGGCAGAGGCCGTGAAAACCTAGACTGTTTTGGACCTCCAAGAATTCCAAACTACCCATTTTAAAAACATTCATTCATTCATTCATTCACTCACTCACTCATTCACTCATTCATTCATTCATTTTGTACAGGGTCTTGCTATGCAGCTCTGATTTGTAGTGATCCTCCGGTCTCAGCCTCCCCAGTGGTGAGATTACAGGCGTGTGCCATCATGCCAACTGTTGGTGGTTGGCTGGGCACCCAGGCTGGTACCACATGTGGTACTGGGGGTTGAACCTGGGTCCTTGCACTTGCCAGGAAGGCAATTAGGCGATTAGATCTAGGAGCTATCTTCCCAGCTCCGAAACTACCCATTTAAATCTTTGATCTTGTCATAAGATTTGCTTTCTCTGCACCTTGTTTTATGCCAAGTGTTCCATTTTTGGAATGGCACATAACAGTGGAACATAGTGAAAAGTTTTCTCCTCAAATTCTTGTTCATTGCCATTTTCAAGACTGGGTGTGGTGGTGCCCACCTGTAATCCCAGCTCTTGGGAGGCTGTAAACAGGCAGATCACTTACGAGTCTGAACTAGTAGTGAGACCCTGAATATCTTGTAGATCCTTCCCTAAAATACAAAAAAAAAAGAATAAAAAGACATTGACATTTTCTAGGTAACGTGAATTTCATGCAAAACTTAAAAATTGCAGCTCTCAGCACAAATGGGTTAAATCTGATTCAAATACAAATGTACACTCCTATAAAGGCATATCCGTCTTCTCTTTCCTAGAGTTTTTGCATATTTAGGAGGAGCTTGTTAACCTAGGTGTGCAAGTCCTAGGTGTTTCCTGGGTGAGTGGGCTCTAACTTGGGTAGCAGCTTTGGGTTTTTAAAGTCACCTGTGCTGAACTGGTCCTCCTGCTCAGATTCTCAGCTACACTTGAGGGTGTGTTTGTGTCCCAAGGTGTGTCCATGTCCCTGTGTTTTTAGACCTCAGACACTCCCAAGACTGGTCTGGGCAGTTCAGATTGCTTTGTGTGACCCTAGGCAGGGGACCACCTGCCTTTTTATTGACATTTTTTCCTGTTGTCTTTCAAGTATGTGGAGAGGGCTGTATTACTCTGATTTCCTGGTCTTAAATTAAAAAGTTAAATGTTGAGGGAGGAGAGTAGTTTGGTTGGAAAGGATATTTTAGAGGCAGGCAGACTGATAGCTGACAAAATATTTAAAAACATAGGTTCACAACTCTGAAAATACTGAAAGCCATTGCATTTATGGCATGTGAATTAAGTCTCATAAAAAAAGGCGACAGTTGTCACTGGATGACCTTGCCATGCCTGGCACAGGCTTCCTGCATGGGGCCTGTGTTTTGGGTGGCCAGGTAGTTACCCTGACAGCTAGGGAGAAGAGTTTACATTTCCATAACTTTACTGGTATTAGTGACCAGCCAGGAGAAAGCACAGTTCTTTTTGAAGATAGCATTGGGGTTATTAAAAGGAAGATCTTTTACTAAGTTCTAGGAATGTGAAATGACTCACTCTATAATGATGAATGTTTACTGCTTTAACTATCCTTATGCCTTGTACTTTAAAATAGTCCAAGAAGGAAATCACCTAGGATAAACAGGAGCCAGTGAAGACTGGAGCGGGGCGGGCATGTGCCGCCACGAGCCAGGCATCCCGTCGCAGTTGTGAATTGGCTGGAGGTGAGGGAACAGAGGAAGCTCGAGGCAGGAGAATCTACACTTGTGGGTTGAAAGCTATGGTCTGCCCGGGTTTTCTTAGTTTTAATATGGTCTTCTTTGTTCCGGTATTCTTCCAGATCCTGACTGCCTTCTTCCTAACAGCCTTCACGGCTGCATGACATTTCTGTTTCTAGAAGTCATCCTTGTCTGTAGGGCTGTGTCTCTTGTCTGTCCGCCTGCCTGCCTGCAGTCCTGCTTGCGTGTGCGGCTTGCCTTGGCAGGGTCCTTCTGAGCACCTCTTTTTACTTTCAGGCGCTCCCAGTTAAGTGACTCCTCCCTTTATGAAGCAGAATACAGAGGACCCCCAGGGCTGTGTTCTTCTTGAAGGACAGCTTTAGGCCTTGTCTGAGCCAGGACCTCTTTCAGAGAGGCATTTTCTACAGACCTATGCTAGCTGTAGTCAGTGTTCAAACCTTGGGCTGGTCTGTGAATCCATTTGTAAGTATTTAAATAAAAAAAAGTTACTCATTCATAGGAATGATTCAGCCTTGGTTCATTTCCTTTTAGACCAACAAAGTTTAATTTAGAAATATTTACCGGTAGAATTCTGAAAGGTTTGCACTGTATGAAATTGGGGATTTCAGAGTACATCTTAGAACCCATGGTGTTGACAGAGGGGCAAGTGTTTTAGATTTCAGTTTCTTTTTGCAGTCCTGGGGATTGAACCCAGGGTCTTATGCACTCTAGAAAAGTCACATCCCCAGCCCTGGGGTCATTTGTTTAAGATTTTGGACTGCAGCTTTTTTGTTTTTAGGAGACTAAACTGATGCCTTACAATGCACCTAAGTGTAGAAAATTGGGAAAAGCAGATGGAACTTTAGGACATATTAAAGAAATTGTAGGTCTCTGGCCCCAACAAAAGCAACTATGGTAACACTGCTAGATTCCCAGCTGTTGCTTAGTCATTTTGTCAGGTGCAGTAATGGGGTAGGAACAGAGCTGACGAGTCCATTCCAGCATCTCAGCCTTGGAGGAAGCAGTGTCCGCTGGACGAGGCCTTTGAGCTCCAGAGTGGTCTCCATGTGGGGCTAGAGGTGGAGAGGGCGTTGGAGTGGCCTCAGGCACTCAGGCCTTGGTCTCTCAGCCTCCAGCTGTGTAGAGGGAAGGCCCAGTGCTTGGGCGCCCTCTGGATGGGTCAGCAGTGACCTTGGGCAGGCATATTTTTCTTTCCAGTGCTGGGGCTGGAAGCGAGGGCCTTGGGCCTGCTAGGCAAGCCCTTTACCGCTGAGGCACATCCTATCCCAGGGCAGGAATCTTTATGCCCTACCTGCCCCTGGATGCTTTTTTGTGCTATGCTTTGGGTTAAAGAGATCTGAAGTGTGAGCCTCGGAGCCCTTAGGCCAAGAGGTCTGTGCTGTCTTTTGAGTCAGTCCCTCCATAACCCAGGGTTCCCTCCCAAAGCTGGGTTTTGTGGAGGAGAAGCAGTGCTGCCCAGTTCTCTACACCTCTGCTTTTATTTGGACTAATTCCTGGGCCTCTGTATGTGCATTTGGTTAGGAAGGGAAGGCTGACTAGGTAGTTCTGTCCTGTGCCAGCTCTTTAGCATTTCCATTTGTTAAGGAAAGTTAAGCTCAGAGAAGCTTAGTAACCTGTCCAAGGTCACACAGCCAGCCAAAAGTCAAAGACTGAAACCAGATCAAGGCCAGGGAGATAGCTCCGTGGCACAAGTGCCTGCCTGGCAAGAGCAAAGTCGTGAGTTCGAACTCTGGTCCCGCAAAAAACCCAAAAAACCCCCCAAAAAACCAGATCAGATCTGTGACACCTCAGCCATCAAGCCAACAGAGGACTGGGTATTAAGAGTTTATCAGGCTTTATTGTGAAATTTGAGTGACTTAAATTATAGTGAAACAAAGGTAGATTTTTTTTCCTCCTAGTGGATTTGCCAGCACTGAAGAGGGCTGTTTACTTTGTTTTGCTAAGTTGGTAGCCTTTTTTACTCTATCTTCAAAACAAACACGTGGCTGTGATCTTTAAAAGTTGAGTGTGGCCCAGCGGAGCCTTCCATTTGTCTTGCAGGGAGAGGGCAAAGGTCAGCTCTCCCTGGTTTCCAAGGACTGTGGGGACACAGCCCTCGCCCCAATGACTCATGGAGAATGAGGAGGTGGGTGCTGGGCTCTGGGAGTCCGTGGCGCTGCATGGCTCCCAATGCTTGGGCATGTGAAGGCGCGTGCACAGCGTGAGGTGGTAGTGGTCGGGGGCTCCTGTGTCTCCTGTGTTTTGGGAGTTTGGAACTCGACCTGCCAGTCGGTCTGGTTTTGCTGTGGAATGTGCGTCACTGGCTGTCGGTCAGAAAGTTGGCCCCTCCAGGCCTCGTTAGGGAAATGGCTGTGCTGGGGCGAGGGTTTGGGCTGATGACCTTGATTAACTCCCTTAAAAAATCCTAACGCTAGGCAAGTGCTCTACCACCGAGCCACTGGCTTTATCTCCTCCCTACCCAGGTGAGCAGCTGGAAAATTTGGAGCTTTGGGGAGACCTGAGGTAACAGTACTTGCCCAGAGCCCTTAAAATCCGGTCTTTGAAACTGGGGCTTTAAAGTGGGGCTGGGCGCTGCCTGGCAAGTGCAAGATCATGAGGTAGAGCCCTGGTTCCACCAAAAAAAAAAAAAGAAAAAGAAAATGGGGCTTTATTAAAGTGGGGCTGACCCCCGCTTGATGCAGCAAGCCAATGGGCTGGTCAGTGCTGCATTTTCCTTTGTGCTGCTGGTTCTGGTGACTGGGATAACGCTGGGTCCCTGATTGTCAGTCCCAGGACTATGTATTCTTGCTCTTCTCCTCCTGTACTGGGTAGGAGCCCCAAGGAGACTTTTTTTTTTTTCTTTCCGCTTTTTTTGAGACCCAGTTTTGTTATTTTGAGACAAGATCTTCACTGTGTAGGTCAGATTGCCTCGAGCTCACTGTGTGCCATCCTGGCCTTGAACGAAAAGGTTGTCCTGCCTCAGCCCCCTAAACCTTGAGATTCTAGGCCCAAAAGTGTGAACTTGGGTTCATAGGTCAGCACAACTTCTGCTTATTAGCTGTATGATCTTGAGGGGGCACTTAATCTCTCTGAGCCTTTGTTTGGTCATCTTCAAAGGGAAGATAATTGTAGTACAGCACTCTGTGGCTTTGGGTTCCATTGAACTAGAGATCTGAGGCTACTCCAACCTTTCCAGAAGCCTCCTGCCTCCTCCCACCGTTTTCAACCTGGTGACTTAGGGGCACCAAACTGCATCTGCACCTTCCTCCTTTGAGCTTAGTTTGGAGCTTTCCCAGCTTCCCCTCAGACTGGAGTTCCTGCTGTTTTTTGCTCTGCTTTATTCTTCAGGCAGTTTGTCTTTTGCTGTGGTGTTTCTCTTGGGAGGGTGGGGTGTCCTGTGTGTCTACACACAGGCATGCACGACCCCTCCCCCACTGCTCCCTTTACTTTGAGGCCTTGAGGACTCTGCCCCTTGCAGTTCCCTGAGATTCACCAAAAATGGTCAGCAGATAAAGAATTACATCTCTGTTCTATTCCCTTTCGCATTGGAGTGAAGCTGTTGATTTCCAGAGCTCCTGGTTCTTTTAAGAGGTGTTTCTTTGGGCGGGCCATTGGGCCGGTGGGATGGCTCAGCAGTCTAAAGTGCTTACTTAGGCAAGTTTAGGCAACCCCAGGGACTGCGAGGTTCAATCGCACCACTGCTGCGCCAGCCCCGCCCCCAGGTTAGGCCGAGCCAGCCTTAAAAAAAAAGAAAATAAAAGGTACTCCTTTGAAGTAACCCTTAAAATAAAAGGTGTTTCTTTTTTTGAAAAGATGTTAACTTGCTCATTCTCATTAAGCTTATGATTTTCTGGAATGACACTGCGTCCGACTTCTTTGTTGACCTTGGCAACCTCGTTAATCTTTGTGAGCTGCAGTTTCCTACCTGTGAAGTGGACACAGCAGGGCCGTCGTTGTGGGTTATCCTGGGGTTAAACGAGGGTTACTGTAATGCCTGGCAGAGAGGCAAGTGTTTGCTAAGTGCTAGCTGCTGATTATAATTAGGATTGTGATTGCCATCAGCCAGTAGCTGAGAATTAGAGCACCGAGAACCTCTTCCCATTGCATCCTTCCCTTTCTTTGCAGGAAGGGGACAAGAATGCTTTCTGTCTCATACTAGGTTTTCAAAATCTCCACATTTGATTTTAGCCAAAAGGCCGAGTAGCGATCGAACCGCGGTCTCTGCCGCCACCTAAGCTTTCCTAAGCAGGCGCTTTAGACCACTGAGCCATCCTGCCGGTCCCTATCATGTTCCATTATTCACTGTATTATTTCCAGTCAGTGGGATTTAGGTCTAGAAGCTTGATTTAATTTATATTTAATTTTTTTGGGGGAACAGGAAGCACATAATATCCATTATGTCTCTTTGTGGTGGCAGCACTGTCAACGGATGGTCCCTGCCTGCTTCTGTCACTTCATATGGGATTGGCAATCTGGCAGTATGCCAGTTTTCTCTTGAGTACTATTATTGAGAGAAACTTTAAACAATTTAGTTAACCTGTCATAGTGTTTGGCTAAGAAAGACAGGCTTTCTCCCCTTCGTTTTACAGTCATGGATTTTAAGTTATTGACTGCATTTAAATAAATTTGAATTTTTCTTTTTATTAATGTTCAGGTGGTCTTGTTTTAGGCCTAATGCAAATTAATTAATTAATTAGAGACAGGATTTCTGCCATGCAGCTCAGCCTGGCCTCACCCTCATAGCAATCATTCTGCTGCAGCCTCCTGGGCTTGGCCCTTCAGGCTCCCATTGGCCCCTTCCACACTTGGAACTGGTCCCTGTCCCTCTATTCGTTCCTTAAGAGAACACAAAAGTAAAGAATTACTTGTGGATGGTTTGCGTTGGTTTCTCCTGAAGGGGACGACTTGCCTCCATTTAGGCTTTAGAGAAGCCTTTAATCCGTGCCTTCATGCATGTCTGTGTCAGTTTTTCTGCCCTCTTGTGTGCATAACCGGGAGGTGAGAGATTCCTCATCTGATTGCCACTCTGAGCCATTCAGATTGAGGGCTTTCTTTGTGTGCGAATACAGGACCATTTACACATACCTGTTTCAATAAGTACTGGTGACATTAAGCTCCGCACACTTTTTCTCTTCCCAAGTGTTTAAGATGGAATACATTTAATGTGGCAGTCATTTAAAGAATTTATCACTAATCCATTGTTTTTGTAACCTAAAAAATGTTTAAGACTGTGTATTTTAGGCAGATTTATGCACTGGAGCTTTAGATGGAACCCAACTATTGTTCCACATTCATGGGAATATGATAGTAAGCCTATAAGTCCCAAATGAGTGTTTTTTGTTTAACAAGTCTGCTATTAAACTTATTTTTAGTAATTCTTGTCTTTGCTTCTTGGAAATTGTTTCATGCTTGTGTTGGTTCATCAGAGAATACGAACTTAGGCAGAAAAAAAGAAGAGAAAGGTTTTTAGAGGCTCATTTTAGAAACAAGCCATAGTGCTTTCTTCCTGGGTTCTGCTGGGCCCAGAGTTGCAGCTGTAGTGATACTTCTGGTTTTTTCGTTCTGACACAGCTGAGAAGTTAACCAGGGACCTGGCCTGTGGAATTTGGATACACTTTTAGCACCCCTCACCCCCACGTCAGCCTTTTTTCTTTCAAAGTTGGCAAGCTTCATTTAATGGTTCCTCTGTATTAAAGAGAGTACAGTACTGTGGGGCTCTGTTCCCTCCGCTCCCCTGCTTGGGCACCCAGAGAAGGGTGAAGAGCCCTGTAATTCACAAGGCAGGCCTCTGTGCCCCGAGGTAAACTCTAAAGTCGGTTTCACAAAGGGAATTTTCATTATGGTCCTGTGGCTCTGTAACACAGTGGAGGCTTCAGGAGGCCAGTGGTAAAAGCTACCAAAGGAAGGCCTGGACCGGAGCCACTGACGTCACGTCAGCAAATCTGTTGGTGGAAGCCGTCGATGCAGCCCAGGCTGGCCAGCTCCTGCACTTTTGCTTGGCCTGGTCAGCTATTCATTCTGCTTCCTCTGCCCCCTCCCCACTAGACCAGTCCCCACTCTTGCTTTCTTTTTCCCTTCTTTCTTTTAAAAAAAAAAAAAAAAAAAAAAAAAAAAAATATATATATATATATATATATATATATATATATATATATATATTTGTTTGTTTGCTTATTTATTTATTTTTTCTTGTTTCAGAACCTCCGTTTGTTTATTCACTCATTGCTATGGCCGGCTCAGCCTGCCCCGAGGGCAGGGCTGGCGCAGCCTGTGGTGCCAGGGATCTAACCGCGGTCCCTGAAGCCGCCCAAGCTTTCCCAAGCAGGCGCTTTAGACCACTGAGCCATCCCGCCAGGCCCGTTCCCTTCTTTCCCTGTGTGCACCTAAACTTGCATTGAAGGCTGTCAACAGTTGTAAATGCCAACCCTCAAACTAGTGCTCTGCTCAGTGTCCTGGGTTGGAGGCCAGATGGACCTCAAGGCTCATGGGCTACAGAGGCTTGAGAATATTTCCCTTGTGGGACCTCTGTGTGGTGAAGAGACCTATTGGAATGACATGGCAAGCAGCCAGAGTAGCTAGTGCCTGGCCCTGTAGTTGTTGGGAGCTGTGCTCTTAGGTACTGGCTGAGTATACATGTGCATGTGCGCATGCATGTGTGTGTGTGCACATGTGTGTGTATGTCTGGGTACATATAGCAGGGAAAATGACTGTCAGCATGTGTGGAGATGAAGAGTTGCAGCCTGCCTGCACAGGGTGATGTAAGAGAAGTAAGTTTCAGTATGAGTCCTTTATTGTGGGTCCTCTATTACCCATGACCCCTTGATCAGCTAACCCTGTCCTCTGCTTGTTTGCAGCTTGAACAGTTAAGTTTAGAGCCACGTTCTTCTTCCGTACAATTTGGACATTTGGAGTGACAGCATCAGCTGGGCTTGAATTAAAATATTGTTGTGATAAACCTATTTTTATATCTAAGAGAATGACATCTAAAAATAAGCTTGATCCCACCTGTTAGCCACTTTGGGGAAGTCTGGACACTGTGAAGTCGTAGCCTGTGGGTTAAGCTTTGATCACTGCTTCCCACATTCCACATTCCACTTTCCCCGCTGTTGGTGTGAAATTTTTAGTGTTTCAGTAATTGCTGTCCTCTTATTTATTATGCTGTGGATATTAATAGGCACATAAGATCTAGGGTTCTGATTGGTTTTGAAGTTTGCAAGCCTTAGGGTTAGAGACGCATTAAAAACAGTATCTTATCCATGAATCATGAGATGAGTCAGTTCCTGAAACCACTACAAGCCTCATAGTTCTTGGCTACAAGCAAAAGCAGGAAATCCAGGCTTCAATAACTTCCTTTCCCAGCCCTGGCTATAGCTGTGTTGGTGGTTAGGTTCTGCTGCCTGCCTTTGTAAGCAGTAGGAAGATGTATGTCTGAGGAACAAAGGCCCTGGAGTCAATTTACTGAAACTGTTTATAATTTGTGGTCTTGATCTGAATGTCGGCTATACTGGCACACCCTGCTCTGCCATACAGTCTTGAGGACCTGGCCAGGAAGGGCCATAGGCTGAGTCCCGGCTGGAAGTTGCTGCCACCACACACACAGACACAGTGAAGCTAAGTTAGGACATAAAGTCACTGGGTGAATGCTTTGCATTCCATATGTAAAGTTCAAGTGTCAACTTTTCTTTGCCACTTGAAAGGTGGATAGAGACACACACACACACACACACACACACACACACAGAGAAATAGAGAACTCAAAGGAACTTGCCAACAGTTGGCTTGCTGTTTTCTTGCTTTTACTTGAAATCTACTTCCTTATACACCAGGTCATGGCTTTATTTGGGGGAGGAGGTATTATTTCTTTTGTACTGGTTCAGCCTGTCTTTTTGACTTAAATCAATTTGATATAATATATATATATATATATATATATATATATATATTTTTTTTTTTTTTTTTTTTTTTTTTTTTTTTTTTTTTTTTTTTTTTTTTTTTTTTTTTTTTTTTTTTTTTTTTTTTTTTTTTGGTGGGACTGAGGATTTAGCTCAGGCCCATGAGCTTGCCAGACAAGTGCTTATTCTACTAAGCTATTTTCCTGGCCCCTCTATAATATATTTTATTTTATTTTTTTGGCAGGACCAGGATTTGAACTCATGACATTGTACTTGCCAGGCAGGCCCTTGTGCCACGGAGCTATCTCCCTGGCCCACTCTATAAAATATTTTAGAGAGTAGTGGTGAAAGATGAAGTAATGATCTCCCAATGTAGTGGGTCTGCTGTGACTTGTATATAGTTTCTCTTATGAGCACCTCCCACTTTGAATGTACATTCCTGAGTCAGAACAGACTCAGGCCCATGTTTCTGCCTGTGAGGGGTTGACACTGTTGCTTTATGGTTAGTAAATTTGTGGCCTTTTGATCTGGGGGCAAAAATCAAGTTGATTAGTTTTCATTTGTTAACTCTTACATGCTGTTCCTATCCTGATAGGGTTAGCTGTTTGATTTTGAGATTTTTTTTTTTTGTCTTTTTGAGACGGCCTCGCTATGCAGCTCAGGCTGGCCTTGAGCTCACTTTTGTAGCCCAGGCTGGTGTCGAACTCGCACGATCCTCCTGCCTCAGCCTCTCAGAGTGCTGGGATTACAGGCGTGTGCCACCACGCCCAGCCTAGGATTTTGAGAATTTGAACTGAAGGGCAATCCTTCTTTTTGCCCCTAGTAGAGGTTTTTGTGGAGCCATTGAAGTTCTCATAGATTGTAAGATGGTGTAGACATGATTATAAAAAAATCACTGAGAAAGAAGGAAAAAATGAAGACAATGAGCCATTACATATTGACGCTGTCTTTTCAGTGGACCTTATTTCTAATTCATAGGTGGCACTAGCTCAGAAAGGTCAAATACTGTTTTAGCCTTGGTAAACAATAAACTAAGGGCTGGAGAGAGAGCTTGGTGTTCTTTAGCACCTGCCTGACAAGTACAGGGACCCAGCTTTGATTTTCAGTACCTCATGCTGTACTGGCCCTGGGACCCCAGGCACATAGTGCCCGCCACTGAAGCTGGGAATGGTGACACATGCCAGTCATCCCTGCACTGGGGAGGCTGAGGCAGGAGGGTCATTAGGAGTCTCAGCAGCAAAGCAAGACTGCACCAAATGGATGAATGAATAAAATAAAAGTGAATACACAAGTTTGCCTAGCTCTTTCCTGAAGAATGGCCGAGTCCATGCGCAGTCTGAACTGTGTGGGGGTAATTTCCTGCTCAACTTCAGTCGAGATTAAGAAGTTCTGGCAAACTGCTGAGAACGGCAGGCTCACTTGGAGCTTAGATTTAGCTCACAGTTTATGGCAGTTGTAGTCCTTACTCAGTGGGCCCCAAGGGATAGTGCCACACGGCTGAGGACAGCAGTTCATGGTGGTGGAAAATAGCAAAGAGCACCTCATGTGGATTTTAGAGGTGTGACTGAAGCTATATTGAATGATCTTGGCTTTCCACATGTCAGGCTGATTAAAAGTGAAAAAAACTGTTAGTTCTAGGTGAGTTTGTTGGGAAATCATTGTGAAAATATATTTCTTTTATTAACATGTGAAGAGTCACTGCCTGAAGTTGGAAGAGATTCTTGTCCTTATGCTGTAGGAAGTGCAAATCCAATTATTTTTATTGGTCTTGTATTGATCTGAGAGTTAAACTTCTTTTATGTAGATTTCAGTCTGAGATTAGAGACTGAATCTTGAATTGCCGTTTCTGGACCAAGTTGTTCAGGGGGCAGGATTGGATTCATTAATTAAAATCAATGCAAATAGATTTGTAAACCTCCTGTAACAGATTATCTTATTAGCAACAACCGGAGCCACCCGTGCTCTGTGAGGAATGTTGCCTTAGGTGGAGTAGGCCCACACTGACTCTTTGAGGCTACTTTATGAAAAATCCTGTGTTTTGTAAAAAAAAAAAAAAAAGACCTCATTTAACCTTCATTTGCTCTCTGTGGATGGAAAAATACTTTATTTTCTGACTGTGTACCAGAATGCTTGGGCTCCACTGTGTGCTTCATGTGCATGTCAGTGTGTGTGTGTGTGTGTGTTGTGTGTGTGCACATGCCTGTGTATTTTGACCCTCCCTACACCTTTCTTCCACTCTTGCATTCATGCTTTGCTGGACTTTTCTATGTGATTAGCTGAGTTCTGTCCCTTTCAGGCTGGATTTTTGCTGAGAACTCTCTTCAAAGGAAAAGAGGAACCAGGAGTAAATTCCTATTTGATAACAAAAAGCTTCTTTTCTCTGCCCCTAGCAAAACCACAGGCAAGGTACAAAGATGTTTATATGTTATTTGAGGGCCTAGTTGTGCAGCTGTGTTTCCTTACAGTGATAAGAAGACAGGATGATGCTTTTCTAAGACCTGTGGCTTTAAGAAAGGTCAGAGTTCAGCTGCTGTCATTTAGATTGTTATTTTTTGTAATGGTGCCAGACAGGTAGATATGTTGGACAGTCAGCCCAGCTCACTTACCTTTTCTCTGATGTGTGGATCAAAGAGGGATATCTGACCCAAGCGCAGTTAAAGCTGTCTCCTGAGCATTTTGGGATTTAGGTGGCAATCCCAGGTTCTTTGATGCTCATGCTGCAGTTCAGGGAGACGCTAACTGAGGAGTCAGTGTTTGACCCCTGGGCACAGAGAAGCAGTGACAAAGCTTCATGTCAGGGGACAGGGTAAAACTGTTGTGCTGATGACAAGATGGAACACGTTGGGATCGTTGTCTTTTTTTCCTGTCATCTCATTTCTTGATGGTTTTCTTTTTCCTGCTTTCTGCCCTTTAGGATGGCTGGTTGCAGGGCCCGATTCAGAGAGTTTATGTAGACCCCTTGGCCTTACAATGAACCCATATTCCCTTTTCTTCTTTCCTCCTTGGGTTAGTGAATGTGGCTTCTGTTACATGAAGGAAATAGTCTCTGGCCAACCAGCTTGCTGGGAAGTAAGGCCTTTGTGGTGTCTGGAGAGCCTCAATCCTTGGCAAGCAGGAACGCAGTTGCACATGGTCTGTCTTGCAGTTAGAGCTGTCCTGGTCCCAGTTCTCCAGTAGGTGTTGGATCAGGGGGGCTCCTTTTGGTCCCTCGCTTGTCTAGCTAACTGGGGCACAATAAGGGTCTTGCCCCCAACACAGAGTCTCAGACTGGACCCTGCTGCACTGTTTGCTGCCTGTGCCTTATGTGGGGTCAGGCTGTGTAGGACTAGCTTTGAGGTTGTGGCAGGGGAGGAATTTCCCCAGTTGTGACTAGGGGGCTGAAGAGTTCTGGGTGGCTGAGCACTTGGAAAGCCAAAGCCAGGTTTGTCATTAGACCCGAGTGTCCTGCCCAGCCTCCCCACCCTTCTCTTCCTCTCTTCCCATCTGAACCATGTGAAAGGCACTCGAGCCTTTGACAAGTGCTTCTCAATGATCGGTATGGTGCTGTATCTTTAAATTGTGTGTGTGTGTGTGTGTGTGTGTGTGTGTGTGTGTGT
>PVJA010042303.1:0-17399 GCA_004027025.1 Myocastor coypus | reverse complement strand
TTTTTTTTTTTTTTTTTTTTTTTTGGGACTGGGGTTCAAACTCACGACCTTGCACTTGCCCAGCAGGCACTTGTGCCTCGGAGCCATCTCCCCAGCTCTAAAATAAAATAATTAAAAAAAAAAAAAAAATAGATGGCCCGGCGGGATGGCTCAGTGGTCTAAAAGCGCCTGCACGGGAAGGCTTGGGCAGCTTCAGGGACCGAGGTTCGATCCCCAGCACCACATGCTGTGCCAGCCCTACCCTTGGGGCGGGCTGAGCCGGCCATAAAAATGAGTGAATAAACAAACAAAGGTTCTGAAACAAGAAAATAAATAAATAAATAAATAATTTTAAAAAAATAAATAAAATAAAATAAAAAAATAAAACAAAAAGACAAAGACAAATGCCCACCTAAAAGAGACCTGGACAGTGCCTCCTGAACACCTGGGGTAGTGACAGTGGCACTTAGGGCAGAGCAGGAGACTGGTGACCTTGGGGCCCTCAGGTCTTGGCCCAAGCTGCAGATGGGCTGGGCACAGAGGTGGAGCCCCAGCCCTGGCAGAGGAGGGAGGTCCCGTCTGGTCCTGCGCTGCACCTGCCCACGCCACCTACGCTTGGCCTAGGAACAGCTCTGCTCCATCTGTTACGCTAGTCCTGGTCATAGCCACAGAGTGGAAGTCCCAAGTTTGAGGACTGTCGAGTCCCCAGAGTCCCCACCTGTGGCTGCTGTGCCCTTGGGGAGGTGGGGTCTGTCTAGGGCACACCCAGAGGTGGGACTGTGGGCCTGGCCACAGCTGCCTTTCAGTCCCCTGCTGAAAGTTTAGAGCGTGACCCCTTCAGCAGCTGACGGTGACACTGGAGAGCTTGGGCTGTTATTGCTGCTGTCTGTGTTGTTGTTTTAAAACACATTTGCTAAAGTATTGGCATAGAAAGCAAAAAACTGGGTCGGGTTCCTTTTAAATTTTTTGGGGTCATTAATTTTAAAGGTAGAACCATTCTCGCTTTAATAACTGCCGACACCCGGCCCCAGATTTGAACGTTAGGATGCCAGGACAGGCCCCGTGCGGCCCTAGAGCCGATAGAGTGGCTTCACGTCCCTGTGCAGGGCCTACACCAGAAACATCCAGTGAGTGCCAGCCTTCATCATCCCGTCACCATCTTGTGCTCAGTGTCACCGCAGAGGCGACCTCAGGTCCCTGCCTGGCTGTAAGCAGCTACCAGGAGTCCTGGCACCTCTGCACCTGGCACCCTGGCTTGTTACGACCCCCAGGAGGCTTGGGCACCATACAGTGGCCTTGGAGAAGGCTGCGCCTGCCGAGGGGGTTTAAAACAGCAGATGAGTAGAGAACAGAGAATGGGGCCGGGGCTCCAACTTCCTGTCGCTGTGGACCCCTCACCCATGGCCAACGAGGCCACTGACCACCTGCCACGGCTGCAGGGCCCACCTTGTGACTCATCTCTGCCGACGGGCACCGCACCTAGTGTGCTTGGCACAGGATGGGCTACGCTTTCAATTGGCCATCCCAACAGCAGCTTAGAAGCCTGTGTCTTAGGGCTGTGTGATGATTTGTAAGGTTTTTCCATTACCCACACAAACCAGGGTTTCCCACTAAGACGTTTGCTTTATTAGGCACCTTTTTAGCCTCTGCATCCGTCTACTTCCTGCATGCAGCCTCCAGGCTCGCAGACCCTGGCCAGGATGAGCTGCCCAGCGGCTGACTCACAGCTGCTGCCCTGGTTTTCACTCTGGTTTCCATGGAAATAGACGGTCAGATGTTTCAAACAAGGTGAAGGCACTTAGACGCCTCTGGATGCCTCGCTGTTTGTACCGGCAGAAAAGGACCACCAGTAAATAAACCTTTTTCTCTCTTACCTAATTTTGTGTGTGTGTGTGTGTGTGTGTGTGTGTGTGTGTGTGTGTGTGTGTATGTGGCCAGCTCACCCTGCCCTGGGGCAAGGCTGGCATAGCATGTGCCAGGGATCAAATCACAGTCCCTACAGTTACCTAAGCAGGCTGTTTAGACCACTGAGCTATCTCACCGGCCCTCTCTTACCTAAATTTTTAAAAATTATATTGCAGTGGTGTGCAGCTTTGCCCTGTCATCATAGGTTATTGGACTAATAGTGCAGTCTAGGTAGCGAGCAATGTCTTTTTCTCCCTTTCTTTTCCAGTCCTGGGGGGTGGAATCCAGAGCCTCCCGTTGAGTTATGTCCCAAGCCCATTTTACCAAAGCAGAATGGTAGCAGAAGAGAAACAAGATGAAGCTACCAGCTGCTGTGTGGGGCTGGCCCTGCAGAGAGAGTTGCGGCCCACCTGAGGCTGGCAGGCGCTACTGCCAGCACTAAATCCACTTCCTGGCTTTCTGCTCTGTTAACACAACCTTGGTTCCCTGTCAGTGAGGCAGGGCCAGCTTGCTGTGTCCTCCTGAGGTCCACTGGGCTGAGCCGCTGGGCTTGAATAACTCAACTGAGGAGTGAGTGCTCATTCAAGGGCTCTTTGGCATGTGTTTTTGAGATAAGGCCTTGCTCTGTAGCCCAGTCTGGCACCCAACTCCTGACCCTCCTGCCTCAGCCTCCCACGTGCTAGGATCACAGGTGTGCGTCACCATGCCTGACAGGCATTCTAATCATTCCTCCTGCAGAGAATCCATGCCGAGGAAGGGGCTGGGACGGGGAGAGCTCCCATGCACAGCACTCAGCTAGGTGACTCTGGGGCCACCGAACCACCTTGGGCCCCTGCTGCCTCTGACATGCACACAGTGGGGCATGCTGTGTGGTGCCCACAAGAGGCACTCCTGATAGGGCCACCCATGATACCCCACCCTACCTCCAGGCCCACGTCCATACCTGTCCTCTGCTCCCTGAGGTGACTGGGGCATCCTCTGCAGGCTGTCACACCTCCTCTGTCCTCTGAGACTTTGCCAGGGCTTTCTGGGTCTGAAAGGGGAAAGGAGGCACCCCAGGCCCTAGGGCTACCCCTCTCAGGCCCCACCTGGGCCACATCCTTCTGGCCAAAGAGCCAAGCCCAGAAAAACAGGCTTTGCCTCTGCTTGGGAGGAGTTGCTAAACCACACTGAAGGGTGCCCCCGAAGACACCCACCCTTTAGGCACTCAGGCCCACACAGACACCAGCATCTTCTTGCAGTGAAATCCACAGCTGTCCTGGTACCCCTGGCTGAAAAGGCTGTGCATTGACCCATTGAGTTCCTCTGTCACATTGTTCCTTCGGGTAAACAAAATTGGCCCGGGGTGGTGCACACCAGTAATTCTAATACTAGGGAGGCTGAGGCAGGGAGAGCATGAGTTTGAGGCCATTTTAGGCTACTTAGAAAGAACTTGTCTCAAAAAGATTTACCATAAACATAAGGATTTATTTCTGGACTTTGGCTCTGCCTCTTTACTAAGGCGGCATGACTTTTTTTTTTTTTAAATTTATTTTTTAGCACGAGGTCTACAAGAGTCTCACTACACAGATCAACTCGTAGTGATTCTCCTGTTTTCAGCCTCCCAAGAGCTGAGATGACAGGCGCAGGCCACTACACCCAGTCTCAGTTGATGTCTCAGTGCTCCTGGAGTGTTGTCCCCAGCACGACAGCCGGGGACTGAAGCCCTGCATCTGCCTAAACAGGCGCTTTAATCCACTGAGCTCTCTCGCTAACCCTTTTAAGGTCGCAGGATTTTAATTACTATGAAGTATGAGTCCCTCAACATTTTTCTTTTTCAAAGTTGTTCTAACATTCGCCGTTTAATATAATCTACTTGCCACCTGTCCATTTTCTATCTCATCACTTTGTTTTCTTTTTTCCTGCCTTCTTTTGAAATGAACAAGTACATGGTCAGGCTTGAAGACACAAGTCTGTAATCCTAGCACCAAGGAGGCTGAGGCAGGAGGATCACCATGAATTTGAGGGCAGCCTTGTCTACATATCAAAACCCTATTCAAAAAACAAAAAATCCTGCCACCTTTTGTATTAAACAAATATAATAGCGTAACATCTTAATCATTCGTTTGCTTTTAAGCTGTCTTTGTCAATTCCTAGTTACATTTGAATTCTTTTTGTACCTGGAATCAAACTCAAGACCTTGTGCTTGCCAAGCAGGTGCTTATGCCACTGAGTTATATCCTCAGCCCACGTTTGAATTTTTAAAAGGACAATTATTTAATTCAGTCATTTATTTATTTATCTGTTTGGTACACGGTCTCACTACGCAGCTCAGACTGATAGTGATCCTGCTGTCTCAGCCTCTCCAGCTCTGGGATTATAGGCATGTGCCACTATGCCCAGTTTGAGTGGCTAGCAAGGCACAGGACCAGCACAGCATGTGGTACTAGGGAGCGAACCAGGGTCCTTGTGCTTGCCAGGCAGTTGCTTAGACCGCTGAGCTATCTCCCCAGCCTCATGATTTGAATTTTTAAAGAATTGCTTCTAGGGGGCCAGGAAGATAGCTCAGTGGCATAAGTGCCTGCCTGGCTAATGCAAGGTTCTGAGTTCAATCCCTGGTACAAAAAAAAAAAAAAAAAAAAAAAAAAAGAATTGCTTCTAGGGGCCTGGCGGGATGGCTCAGTGGCCTGAAGCGCCTGCTTGGGAAAGCTTGGGCGGCTTCAGGGACCGCGGTTCGATCCCTGGCACCACGTGCTGCGCCAGCCCTGCCCTCAGGGCGGGCTGAGCCGGCCATAAAAATGAGTGAATAAACAAACAAAGATTCTGAAACAATAAATAAATAAATAAATAAACAAACAAACAAACAATTCTTTTAAAAAAAAAAAAAAGAATTGCTTCTAGATGGGAAGATAACTCAGTAGCCTGAGTTCAAATCCCTGGTACTGAAAAACAAAGAATTGCTTTGTTTTCTTCTGGGGATTACAATATACATTGTTTATTTATGATAATCTAGTTCAAGTTCATACTGGTTTATTGCTGGTAAAAGATATGAACATTATAGCAAAGCTGGGTATGGTGATGCACGTCCTCGGGAGCTTAGGCCTGAGGATTGCTAGAGGTTGAGGCCAGCCTGGACTGCATAGTGAGACCCTGTCCTTTAAAAAAAAGAAAGAAAGAAAACTGGCGTAGCAGTTCTGTCTCCATTTCTGTTCCTCTTTTGTGCTATTTCTACCGCAGTGTGCCTCTATCGTTTTTATTAGCTCGGTGTTATAAATAGTTGTAGTCTTTTAAAGAAATGAGGGGAAAGAGCACACACATTTACGGGTACATCCGTGACTCTCCACCCATGTTTAGCAAGGGCCTGTGAGCAGATTCTGTCTGTGGTTTAAGCACTGGAACTGGCTTTAGTTCACCTTCCCTGTTGAAGCGTGGATATACGTTTAGAGAGTTCTCCGGCACCAAGAGTGCCCCTGCGGGCTCTCGAGGCTGCCACCGTTGGCGGGGAGCAACACCCCAGCATTCCACACCAGTCCCCTGCCCGTGACAGGCTATCCATTTTCTCTTCATCTTTTGCTCTCAACAGTTTGATCTGTGGGGTGTTTTCTGTGTGTGCTGACCCTTTTCAGCACCCACAGACCCTCTTGGGCCTCTCAGAATTTTTTTGCCTAATGTGAGTGTGTTCCGGCGTTACTGACTGCAGTATTTTTCCTACCCTTTCCCTTCCACCTGGAAACCCAGTTAGAATATTGCCTAACAGATCCCTGTGACTTTCTTTCTTTCTTTCTTTCTTTTTTTGTGGGACTGGGGTTCAAACTCATGACCTTGCACTTGCCAGGCAGGCACTTGTGCCACAGAGCTGCCTCCCCAGCCTCCTCCCTGTGACTTTCTTCACTGTATTTTACTAACTTTTTGCTTTGTTCTTACAGCCAGCTGCCAATGTCTTCTTTTTTCCAGTGCCCCAACCCAGGCTTCCCATATAGTGCTAGAAACCATCAGGTTCAAGGGAGATGCAGGCTGGAAGGGCAGAGGCAGGAGTGAGCAAAGGCCTTGGCAGAGAGGCTGGGCCTCCCTGCTGGAGAGGGAGGGGTTGTAAATCAGCCACCCCTGGGGTGGAGGAGGGAAACCCCTAGGGGGGCTCTGGAGTTTCTGGGACTTGACCTGAGCCTCATGCCCCTTCAGGCAGCCTGTGGTCTTGGGGACCCCCTAATGGAGAGTGGTCGCCCCAAACAGCCTGGGTTTCTCTGAGTGACTCCGGGGAACAGAGTGTGACTCGGCTGTGTCAGCCCTGGCCCTGGGTCAGGCCAGAGGATGGAACCCACCACAGGCATCTGCTCTTCAGCCATGAGCCAGGTCATGAGTCACCCATCTGTCACAGCTCCGTTGTGCTGTCCCCTTCCGTTCAGTGGCTCCCCGCCTGATCCCTTTCATTTCCTTTTCTGCTGTGTCCTGGCCCTGCTTCCAGCCTTCCCTTCCCCAGCTGCTGTGCACGTGGCCATCAGACCATCTCCTCAGAGTCCCTAGGATGGACATGACCTCTTCATCTGTAACTCAGTACATGTCAGATGTTCCAGGACTTGCAGAACCTAAGATAATGAGTGGTCATGGCTACTCTCCTGAGGTCCTGGATACATTCCAAGGATTCTGTTGTTTTGAAACAGTATCTCACTATGTTCAGGCTGACCTTGAACTCTTTGCATAACCCAGGCTGGAGTCAAACCTAGGGCGATCTTCCTGCCTCAGCCTCCGAGTGCTGGGACCACAGGCATGCCACCACCATGCCTGGCTCAAGAGTCTGTTCTTTTATTTCAATTTATTTATTTTAGGGGATCGGGGCTGGGGAGATAGCTCAGTGGCACAAGTGCCTGCCTGGCAAGTGTGAGGTCCTGAGTTCGATCCCCAGTACCAAAAAAAAAAAAAAAAAGAAAAGGAAAAGAAAAAGAAAAAACTCTGCAAAAGCTTTATGTTAGGGCATTGAACTCAGGACCTTGCACTTGCCGGGCAAGCACTTATTCTACTAAGCTATCTCCCCAGCCCCAAGTCTATTCTTTTTTAATACCTCTATATTCCCATGAGCAATGTGCACTGTTGCTTATAGTTTTCTTGCTCGTTTTGTGGGTGTACCACCATAGAACCACAACCCAAGGTTTTGTTCTATGGCTCTTAATTTGACATGGTTTGTGCATATGTAAATCATTTATTGCCTTTTTTCGTTCAGCATTGTGAGTTACAGCTTTGTTCACATAGATAAGCACTGCCCTGTTCACGCATTTCTGCTAGATCGTGTTCCACTGAAAATATAAGCTATGTCATCCTCCTTCCTTCCCTGTTTCTTCCATGTTTCCTGTAAGGGCACATGTGCACATACATGCACGCATGTGCAGAATCAGGTCACTGGCGGGAGCTGAGTGCACTTTCACCCTAACGGGATCCAGCAGGACTGCTCCCCTTCCAGCTCTCCGTGCTGGCTCCCTCCGTGTGTCTCTTCTCTCATCAAGGCCTCGCTCAGTGAGGCCCACCGGCTTCTGTGTTTCCCCTTCCAGCGCAGCTAGGTTTCTCCATACATAACCCTGATGGTAACGTCGTTGGCCCGCAAGGGGCTCGGCCCACGTTGGCTTCCTTCGCTGCGTCTCACTGGGTGGGGCCCGTTCCTGTCTTCTGCAGCTGCACAGAAGAGCTGCCTTAGCCCCTGACGGCCACCCGGCTGTGTGCTGGCTCTTGGGTGACACTTTGGCTGTGTCCTGTGTGTCCTTGATCACAAGGCATCCATCCCTGAGGAGCAGGCAGGATGGGAATGGGGGATCCGCTGGACCCAGGACCCTGGAGAAGGCCAGCCACTTGCTCCACCCTTGCTGTGCCAAATCCATGACGCTGCATCCCAATGGCAGGAGGGGGCAGTGGTCAGGCTGCCTGGCCGAGTCCTGCTCCCAGCTGTCACCTGCATGGCCCCAGACAGGCGGGCTGGGCTCCCTCAGCCTCATTGTCCTCATCGATAAATCTCATGATGCTGCAAGTGGGCCCCAGGATGTGCTAAGTGCCCCAGGCTCACTGCGGGGCTGCGTCCAACCTTCTCCTGCAGGCCCGACACCAGCCGAGGCGTGCTGGGTGCAGGACCAGAACTAGAAGAGCGGGCCCAGCAGGATGGCTCAGTGGTCTAAAGCGCCTGCTTGGGAAAGCTTGGGTGGCTTCAGGGACCGCGGTTCGATCCCCAGCACCACATGCTGCGCCAGCCCTGCCCTTGAGGCGGGCTGAGCTGGCCATAAAAAAAAAAAAAAATAGAGTGAATAAACAAACAAAGGTTCTGAAACAATAAATTAATTAAATTAATTTTAAAAAAAAGAACTAGAAGAGCCCAGGCATGTGCACTGGCTCAGAACCAGGGTGCAAGAGCCAGTGAGGAAGCTGAGGGCCCTCCACGAGTTCAAGCTGGCGGTGGCTTCCATTAGCAGCCGCGGTGGAGTTTTTCCTGGTTAGGTTTGGTTTGGTTTGTTTCTCTGAGAACGCTGAGGCTCATCAAGCATTGTTTCAGGACCTCACAGCTTACATAGTTTGTTGGAGAATTGTTTTGTTTTGTTGCAGTACTGGAGACTGAAGTCGGGCCTTCACACTAAGTACATCTATGGCCCTTCGGTTTAATTTTATGTTCAGATAGGGTGCCACTAACTCACTAATTTGCCCAGGCAAGGCTTAAAATTGCATCCTCCTGCCCTCCCAGAAAGTTGGGATTGCAACTGCACCACCAGCCTAGCTGAAGAACAGCTTTACTTTCTTTCCGGCCTTCCTGCTCAGAGGGTGAGGACTTCCCTCACCCAGGGTAATGGCTTCTCCTATGGGAAGGGGACGCCCCGTCAGGTGTCCAGGGCCTTTTGCCCTCTGGCCCTCAGTTCTCATCTGCACCTCACGTGCTGTCCACGGAGCTGCCCCAGCACCAGCTTCCCCTCCTCAGACCCCGCAGCAGCCTTCAACCACCTTCACTCAGGTCCCTTTGAGCCTGCACATCACCTCTGAGTCTACGAATTAAATATGCTGATAAATCTGGGCGTGGCGGCGCACACCATAATCCCAGCACTGGGGAAGCTGAAAACAGGAGGATCACTAGGGGTCTGAGCTGCATAGCGAGACCCTGTACCACATACATAAATAAAAAGATAAAGGGCCCAACAGGATGGCTCAGTGGTCTAAAGCGCCTGCTTGGGAAAGCTTGGGCGGCTTTAGGGACTGCGGTTTGATCCCTGGCACCACATGCTGCACCAGCTCTGCCCTGGGGGTGGGCTGAGACGGCCATGAAAATGAGTGAATAAACAAACAAAGGTTCTGAAACAAGAAATAAATAAATAAATAATCTTTAAAAAAAAAAAAATATCCCGGCATCACATGCTGCACCAGCCCTGCCCTGAGGGCGGGCTGAGCCGGCCAGAAAAATAAATAAGCAAACAAACAAAAGTTCTGAAACAAGAAACCCTGCTTTTCCCAAGGCAACTTGTCCATCATCCCCACCTCCTTTTTTCCAGGGAGAAGGCTTTGCTACTTAGCTCAGACTGGCCTCAAACTCTCAGTGATCCTCTTGCCTCAGCCTCCCAAGGGCTGGATTGTAGGCAAGTGCCACCACACTCCATAATCTCCATCTTTCCTGCTCTTTTTGCTTAGGCTTTTATTTTTTTTAACTTTATTACTTATTTATATTATGGCCAGCTCAGCCTGCCCTGGGGGTGGGGCTGGTGAAGCATGTGGTGCCAGGGATCAAACTTCAGTCCCTGCAGTTGCCTAAGCTTGCCTAAGCAGGTGCTTTAGACCACTGAGCCATCTTGCCAGCCCCTTGCTTAGACTTTTAAAAAAGCTTAAACAAGCAAAGTGATCAGCCAGAGCAGCAGATTGGAAGAAGTAGGAAGAAGGGTGAGTCTCTGGCTTCCAGGACGCAGTCTGGGGAGGACCCGGCTCTTAGGCCAGCTGACGTGAGCCTGGTGCCCTTGCTGAGCAAAGACACAATAGGGAAAGTAGCCTGCATGGACAGGATCCCCCTGCATCGCCTGGCTTAAGCACCGACTCAGCAGGAGCATGGCCAACATGGCCAGGGGCCACCACGGAGAGAGCACAGAGCCCACTGCCCGCCTGCTCACCTCGGGCCACCCTGGCTCCCCCGTGCACAGGGTTTCTGTATTTTCACAAAGAGTGAGGTTTACAATTCCCTGTTCTGAGAGGCTGTCTCAGGTTTAAACTGCTCGTAGAAGTCTTATAATTATTCCAAGTGGCCAGCACACTGGATACTTTCACTCTTCTGTCACTTGTGAAGCCACTTAAGTGCGTCCCGCTCTCTGCCCTGTATCTTTGAGGATCTGAGTTTTCAAATGCACCGAGCGGTCAACCTCAGTTTTGTTTTCAGGCCAGTTGCTTGGAAGCTGCTTGGCCCAGAGTATTATGTATCGACAGCGTCCAGTTAAGAATGGCGCGGTGTCACAGGATCTCGGGGAAGCTTCGTATGGGAACGTGGACATTCGTCTCGGCTCAAGTGCCTTTTATGAGCCATGCTCAATTCCTGAGTAATCAGTTATCACTGAGCTCTCATAAGTAACCCGATGCACCCTGCCAAGCACATAAAGGCCAGTAATTTTAGTAAAATTCCTCCAACAATGGTATTTCAGGCGCACCCTAATGAGGCATTTATTCAACGAGCATTTCCTTGTTGACCCCTCGCTTCACCTAGCAGCCTGTTAAATGCCAGCCAGTTTCTTGGGGCATTCATGAGCCACACACAGGAGTGCCTTGGGCATCTGGTCTACTTGGTGGCTGGTCTGGGCGGCACTTCGGGCATCACCCTGCACCACGCCCCCCCCCCCAGCCGACACCTCCAGGGCCCTCCTGGCTCTTGAGGTTTGCTCCTTTTGGAGAGTTCACATGTCCTCCTGCGAGGTACACTCAGAAAGCAGAACCAGTGCCCACCTAGCAAGCACAGATCCCTACAGGCGCTGTGCCTTCAATTCCCACGGCCCCTCAGGGACCCTCTGGCTTCCCCAGGCCCTGCCTGTGTTCCTGTTCCCCAGGTGCTGGAATCCAAGGGACTCTGGCTTCTTTTTGTTTGGTTGGTTTGGTATTTTTGAGACCAGGTCTTCCTATGTTTGCTATGTATTCCAGGCTGGCCCTGAACTTGTGCCAGTCCTCCTGCGTCAATCTCATGAATGCTGAAATTGCAGGAGTGTGCCACTATGCTCGATGAGTACTTTTTTTTTTTAATTATTATGGCTGGCTCAGCCTGCCCTGGGGATGGGGCTGGCGCAGCATGTGGTGCCAGGAATCGGACTGCAGTCCGTGAGCAGTCTCTGCCTAAACTTGCCTGAGCAGGCACTTTAGACTATTAAAACACCTTCCCGGCCCTTGATGAGTACTTTTTTTTTTAAGAATTTTTTTGTTTAATTATTATTATTATTTTTTCTTGTTTCAGAACTTTTGTTTATTTATTTATTTTTATGGCCAGCTCAGCCTGCCCTGAGGGCAGGGCTGGCGCAGCATGTGGAGCCAAGGATTGAACCGCGGTCCCTGCAGCCACCTAAGCTTTCCTAAGCAGGTGCTTTAGACCACTGAGGCATCCTGCCAGGCCCCTTGATGAGTACTTTTAATTTAAAAAAAAAAAAAAAAACACTGCTGGGGTTATAGCTCAGAGGCACAAGCACCAAGCACCTGCCTGGCAAGTGCAAAGTCCTGAGTTCATTCTCTAATACCACAAAAAAGGGGGTGTGGGGGGCGCGGGATGGCTCAGTGGTCTAAAGCACCTGCTTGGGAAGGCTTGTGCGGCTTCAGGGACCGCGGTTTGATTCCCGGCACCACATGCTGTGCAAGCCCTGCCCTCGGGGCGGGCTGAGCCAGCCATAAGAATGAGTGAATAAACAAAGGTTCTGAAACAAGAAAAAAAAATAAATACATAAAATTTAAAAATTAAAAAAAAAAAAAAAAAAGCTTAAGCTTTTTAATTAAAAACAAAATTGAGGGGGCTGGGGAGATAGCTCTGTGGCACAAGCGCCTGCCTGGCAAGTGCAAGGTCGTGAGTTTGAATCCTGGTCCTGCAAAAAAACAGAACAAAACAAAAAACAATTAAGTATGAGTACGTAGGTATCTAAGTGCGTCTCTTGCCACCCGCTCAGTCCAGCGCCTTCGGGACCTATGGGGTGATCTGCAAGTGCAAGGCTCCTGCATATGTTCTCGCTGTAGGGGAAGAAATGCCTGGCCGGCCAGCGGCTGCCTCCACCTCTTCAGGTGGAATGTGGAGTCTGTTGTGTGTCTCTGAAGCTCGCGTTCCCTCCTGGTGGGGAAGTGGCCCGTCACCAATACCTGGGCGGACCTGTGATTCACATGCCTATTTCCAGCCAGGGCCTCGGAGGCCGGCTCCCCGGGGGACCCTGAAACCCTAGCTCTGCGATCTGCCGCGGGCCCCGCCCCGTTCCCAAGAAGCTGCGCTTTGCACGCACAGCGCTGATGGCAGGGATGTTGCTATTTTAAAAAGTCAACTCGACTCCCAGCCAAGGGCGGTGGGGGTCTTGGGCGCATGCCCAGCGCTGACCCCGGCTAGCATTACCCTTGGGGAACTCTGAGTGGGATTTCAGGACGTGGGGCTGCTAACACCTGGCAACCTCCCGTGACTGAGACAGGAACATTGCTCGCCGCAGGGCCGGTCCGAGTCTGGCTGGGACGGAAGTGGATTCTCCATTTGTGATTAGGCCAGAGCAGGGGACCCGATGGAGGGGCCCTTCTCTCCCTGCGCCCAGTCAGGCAGTCATAGCAGGTGCCAGGGAGTGTGGGTGCGCAGGAGACTAGGCAGGCCAGCGTTGGGGAGCCCCAGCACCTGGGGGGCTGCCGCGCTTGAAGGCTGGGCTGCTGGGCTGTCAGCGTGGGCCAGTTGCTTCTCTGGGCCTGCTCCCTGCCCAGGAGAACCAGTGCAATAAAAGGCATCCACGCTCAGGCGACCTCCACAAGGAGCATGCACCCCAGCAAGTGCTCCAGAGGCAGCTCCTGGGGCAGCATCACACCGGAGTAGCCTCTCAGCTGCTGGTCTCCAGAGAAGTGATGCTGACTGCCACCAAAGGCCCCAGGCTGACCTGGGGCCAAGCAGCTCAGTCTTAGCTAAGGATAATGTCTGCCTAGATCCTCTGTGAGTGCTTTTCATCAACTACACCCAAGCCTGTCCTCGGGACCGTTCTTGTCACTTTGGGTACTGAGGTTTTTCACCTGTGTTTTTTTTTTTTTTTTAAATCCATGTGTGATTGTGGTTTTTTGTCCTTATGCTAGTTAGTAGTGTGGCTTACAGTGATTGCATTTTACACATTTATTAGTTTTTATCTCTGTAAAAAAATGTATTTGCAAGCCAGGTGTGGTGGCACATGCCTGTAATCCCAGCACTTGGGAGGCTGCGGCAGGAGGATTGGTGTGAGTTAGAGACCAGCCTGGGCTACAAAAGTGAGCTCAAGGCCAGCCTGAACTGCATAGAGAGACCCTGTCTCAAAAAAGACAAAAAAAAAGAGAGAGAGAGAGAGAGAGAGAGAGAGAGAGAAAGTATTTGCAGTACCGGAGATTGAATGCAGGCCCTTTGCACTGGCATACATCCCAGCCCTTTTAAACTTTTTTTTTTTTTTTTTTGGAGACAGAGTTGCTAAATTGCCCCAACCTTCGATCCTCCTGCCTCAGCCTCCCTTATTGCTGGAATTACAGATGTTGCACCCCAAAACCTGGTTTAAGCTTTAAATACCAAACCAGTCTTTCCTCACAAGAGCAAACCCCACCCAATCTTGGTGCGTGATTCCTCTAATGCATTACTGGATCCTATAATCTGGGAAGGACTTCTGCTGTGCATCTGTGAGAGATGTTTCTGCCTTCCGTCTTGGGCTCTGTCTTCATCTGGCTTTGGTACCAGCGTAAAACTAGCTTCAGCTGATAAATTGGGAAGTGCCGCTTCCTCTTCTATTGGTTGAATCGAAGTTACTTCCTTGAAAGCCTCATGGATTTCTTCAGAAACCATATAGGCCTGGAGATTTCTTTTTATAAGACCTTTTAAAGTGAAGAGTTCGATTTTCTTAATGATTACAGGGCTATAATGTCCCACCTCACATTGAGAGGCTGGTCGATAGCTGCTTTTCTTCTAAGTTGTCATACTTACAGGTGCAGCTGTCTTTAATAATCCATCCTTGCCCTGTTTCCATATATATCTTTCTTTCTTTCTTTCTTTCTTTCTTTCTTGCTTGCTTGCTTGCTTTCTTTCTGAGACAGGGTCTCGCTGTGCAGTTCATGCTGGCCTTGAGCTCAGTTTTTGTAGTCCAGGCTGGTCTCTAACTCACACCAATCCTCCTGCCGCAGCCTCCCAAGTGCTGGGACTACAGGCATGTGCACCAGGCCAGGCACTCCCTTCTTTCCTTCCTTCCTTCCTTCCTTCCTTCCTTCTTGTCTTTCTTTCTTTCTTCCTTTGGTACAGGGTCTCACTATGCAGCTCAGACTCACAGTGATCCTCCTGTCTCAGCCTCCCCAGCACTGGGATTACAGGTGCACCACCACACCCAGTTCCAGTGGCAGGCATGGTGAGGCGGCCAGCACAGCATGTGGTGTCAGGGATCAAACTTGGGTCCTTGTGCTTGCCAGGCTGGCCCATAACCACTGAACTACCTTCCTGGCTGCAATTCTCCCTTCTTGATCACACAGTGCCTAAAGGAGCAACCTATCACCTAGCCTCCCAGTCCCCTTGGGCCAGTGTGTGTGCCTGAGTCTCTGCGGCCACCAGCCCGGTACGTGGGGGAGAGACGGCCAATTGTCTCATCACACTGGCCTGTCTTCTGGGTTCTGCAGGGGCAGGAGGATGGGACAGGGCTATAGCCTCCTAGGTCACAGCGCTGCCCCTCAGAAGGGCATAGCTGATGGTAGGCCCCTCACTCACCCTGTCCCCTTTGAAGCAGGAGGACCAGGACACCATGGAGGCAGACCTGGACAAGGACGAGCTGATCCAGCCGCAACTCGGGGAGCTCTCAGGCGAGAAGCTGCTGACCGCAGAGTACCTGGGGGTGAGTGTCACCCGGTGGGCGGGACAGGCTGCACCTCATAGATGTCCCCAGAACAGGCTGTGGCTGCTGGCAGGGGCCTGCATCAGATGGTGGCAGCAGCAGGGCTGGGGAGCTGGCAGTGATGCTGAGTAGGAAGACAGCGGCATGGCGGGGGAGGGGGGTTTCCAGGGGGTGGGGGTAAGAGAGACAACAGGGACCCAGGACAGAGGGCACCAAGGCCCCTCAGGCGTGGGACAAGGACGAAGCGTGTGAAAGGACAGAAAGGCAGCTGGAGGCGGCAGGGACCCCCAGGAAGCCGTGTGACAGGGATAGGAGAGCGCGGCGCTTTGGGTGCACCTGGCCCTCAGCCCAAGCACTGAGTGCCTAAGGGTGCAGCCTGGGACCCACGGCTAACTGGGAAGGAAAGGCCCGGCAGGGAGGCAGACTGGAGGGGGTGCAGGCAGGTCTGTTGGCCTCCGCCCCCGTCACCCCCAAACCACACAGACAAGTGCGCAGGGCTCCTAGGGGCATCCAGAGCCCACAGGCTGTGCGCAGCAGGACAAGTGGGAAGGCAGCGGGGGTTCGGAGGACTCTGAGCTGAGGAGGCCTCGGTCTCCATGGGAACAAGCAGCTGTCATCGTAGGACACCATTTCAGCAAGCCGGTAGTCTTGGAGCGCCTGGGAGTCCTGCTGCTTCACAGGCAGGTGACAGGGAGCACCGACGCAAAGGTCAGGGTCCTTTGCAAAAGAGGCAAACACCTGCCGAAAGCACAGCCCCTGTGACCTAGCCCCAAAACCTTCACGCAGGTCACCAAGCCCACCAGTGCCAGCGCAGTTTCCCACATGCATGTTTATCCCACTGGTCAGAGACCACTAGGTGGAGACCTGAATAATGAGAATGGAGTACAAGCTGGGTGTGCTGGCCATGCCTGCGATCCCAGCATTCAGGAGGCTGAGGCAGGAGGATCGCCAGGAGTTCAAGGCCAGCCTGGGCTCTATGGCGAGTTGGAGGCCAATATGGGCTACCCTGTCTCCTAGTGAGACCCCGTCTCAAACAATAAGCAAAACAAAAGAAAAGGGCTGGGGAGACAGCTCCGTGGAACAAGTGCCTGACTGGCAAGTGCAAGGTCGTGAGCTTGAACCCTGGTCCCGCAAAAAAAGAAGGAGGAGGAGGAGGAAGAGGAAGAGGAGGAGGAGAAGAAGGCACAGACAGAACTCACAGTGGTAGTGAAGCCCAGAGCATTCATTCTCATGGCTTGAGTAACAGAACGCAGAGAACTGGGGCATTCGAAACTGAGGAAATTCACTCTCAGTGCTGGAGACAGAAGTCTGAAAAAGCAAGACGTCGAGCCGGGGAGACAGCTCAGTAGAATAGGCGCCTGCCTGGCAAGTGCAAGGTCCTGAGCGCAGTCCCTGGTACTGAAAAGCAAGCAGGCAAGATGCTGCCAACCCAGGCTCCCTTGGAAGCGCAAAGGAATTGTCCTTGTGTGCTCTCTGCCAGTCTACACACACCTCCCCTTCTCCGTGTGCTGCCCTTCTGTCCCTGGGGAGACCTTTGTCACTGCTGTGCTTGGGGCCCTAGGACAGACTCAGGTTCCAGGGCCAGTCCATGGACTTAGCTTTTTTTTTTTTTTTTAGAATTTTTAAAATTTTTATTCATTTTCTTGTTTCAGAACTTTTGTTTGTTTGTTTGTTTGTTTATTTTTACGGCTGGCTCAGCCTGCCCTGAGGGCAGGGCTGGCGCAGCATGTGGAGCCGAGGATCGAACCGCAGTCCCTGCAGCCGCCTAAGCTTTCCTAAGCAGGTGCTTTAGACCACTGAGCCATCCTGCCGGGCCCCGTGGATTTAGCTTTTGGACGTAGTTGTACACCCCAACCCTGGGTCCCTATGGGACCTCATCCTAGGCACGTCTGTACCTGACTAGAAAGCAATGACGTCTGCATTGCATAACTCTGAGGCTGCACATGCACCGTCATGCTGCCATCCGTCACCTGTCACCCTGAGGCCACTTCAACCATGCAGGCTGGGATCACCATCCTGTGGCCCTTGGGTCACAGGTTCCAAAGAGGCAGACATCAGTTTTCCCCAGGCAAGATGAGCTCGAATGCAGGACTTAGAGCCCCATTCTGATGTACCAGGGCCTTCAGGTTACCCCAGGGAACTCTGAAGATGATGACTTTTTGAAATATCTGGTCAGAAAGTTGTATTTGTTTTTTTTTAATTTTGTTTTGTTTTGTCTTTTTTGAGACAGGGTCTCGCTATGCAGTTCAGGCTGGCCTTGAGCTCACTTTTGTAGCTCAGGCTGGTCTCAGACTTGCACTGATCCTCCTGCCTCAGCCTCCCAAGTACTGGGATTACAGGCATGCACCACCACGCCCAGCTCTTGTTTTGTTTTTAATATTATGGCTGGCTTGGGCCCGGCGGGATGGCTCAGTGGTCTAGAGCGCCTGCTTGAGGAAGCTTGGGCGGGTTCAGGGACCACAGTTCGATCCCCAGCACCACATGCTGTGCCAGCCCTGCCCTCGGGGC
>PVJA010042302.1:0-17401 GCA_004027025.1 Myocastor coypus | reverse complement strand
AAAAAAAAAGCTGGTGTGAGCCTGGCGTGGTGGCACATGCCTGCAATCCCAGTACTTGGGAGGCTGAGGCAGGAGAATCGCTGCGAGTTCGAGACCAGCCTGGGCTACCAAAATGAGCTCAAGGCCAGCCTGAACTGTATAGTGAGACCCTGTCTCAAAAAAGACCAAAAAAAAAAAAAAAAAAAAAAAAGCTGCTCTGCAAAGTCGGACAAACTATACAGCAACACCCTGTCTGCTTCTCTGGAGAACTTGAGCATGCTTTCAATAGGACGGTCTAGACCTGATGTCAGCTCTCAGACTACGTGAGATCCAAACACTGCCTCTCAGGATCCATATATAAAAGTTTTCAAATGTTTCCTCAAGATTTAGGCAGCATAAAAGGACACATCTATACCACAAAGACTTTGCCATCATAATTTTCCAGGGTATCCCTCATTATATCTCCTAAACACAGCATGGACCTTTTTTTTTTAATGTATTTGCTACAGGGTCTTACTATGTAGTTTGGATTTGTAGTGATCCTCCTGTCTCAGCCTCCTCAGCCCTGGAATTACAGGCGTACACCAACCATGCCCAGTCTTGGTGGCCAGCTCAGCTGGCCCAGGGTGGGGCTGACACAGCCCACGAACCTTGGACTTTTATCTATGCTCTCTCCTTCTTTTTCTATTTACTCACTCCAAGTTCCCTCCTCAGAACCAGTTTCTCTCTCATTCTTCAGTCTTGCTCCCCACCACCCCCACAGACAAGGTCTCACTATGTAGTTTTGGCTAGCTTTCAATTCACTATGCAGGTCAAACTGGCCTTGAACTCATGGAGATCCCCCTGGTTCAGTCGCCCAAATATTACAAGCATGCACCACTACACCTGGTCTTTCCTTTCTTTCCTTCTTGAATAAACTTTGGCATTGCTTTTTGCTCATTTCATGTAATTCTTTGAGGTGAGAAGAACCTGGAATCCAACTCTAGAAGAAGAGGCCAGCATCCTGGCACTTTTTGGAAACAAGCTATCTGATAACATTAAACAAAATAGTCAGCAACTTTACAGAAGACCCTAATGAAAGCTAAGCAAGCTTTGTAAAGTGATACAAAGCATTACTATTGAGCAAAGAAAAAAATTAAGAGCCCAGGAAATGGTACCATATAGAGATTCAGGAGATTAAAAATTCCATTGAAGGGCTCAGTGGTCTAAAGCCCCTGCTTGAGAAAGCGTGGGCGGCTTTAGGGACCGCGGTTTGATCCCGGGCACCACATGCTGCACCAGCCCTGTCCTCAGGGTGGGCTGAGCCGGCATAAAAATGAGTGAATAAACAAACAAAGGTTCTGAAACAAGAAAAAATAAATAAAATAAAATAAAAAATTATTAAAATAAAAAAATTCCATTGAAAAATGTGAGCACCAGAGACAATCAATGTGTGGAGTGTCAGAAATAGAAGACAAGGTTGTGGTCAGTGATCAATTACTGAAAGATATCTTAAAAATGAGAAAACATAAAAAATGTACCCAACAACTGCTAGACAGTACAAATGAGACTATTCTAAGTTTAACTGGAATTAGTAAAAACCCAGAAGACAGTTCAGATTGCATTAAAAAACATGTTTACAGAAATAATGGGAGAAAAAATTTCCAAATGTGGGAAAAGAAATTAACGCAGAGATAAATGAGGCACACGGAACTTCTAATAGCCATGGTCAGAAAATGCCTCCCCACAGTGCATCATAGTCTGAGTCCTAGACGTACAGCACAGGAATAGACTCTTAAAAGCTGTTAAAGAAAAACAAAGAATAACTTGCAATAGAAAACCCATTAGAGCTGGTGAGAGAGCTCAGCAGTCTAAGTACCTGCTTAGGCAAGCACAGGGACTGGGGTCGCAGCACCACCTGCTGCGCTCACCCCATCCCCAAGCACACTGAGCTGGCCACCCAGACCTGGCATGGGACAACACACCTATAATCCCAGCTCTGGGAAGGCAGAAAACAAAAGAGTCACTATGAATCTGAGCTTTACAGTGAGACCCTGTACCAAATATATTTTTAAAAAATCAATAACAGAAAACCCAGTAGAAATAAAGCAGATGTGTCAACACAAAGCTTAATAGTCAGAAGAGTTTAAAATGAGTTTGACTTATTTTTTTGTTTGTGACAGTGCCTTACTATGTAGTCCAGGCTGAACTTGAACTCACTATGTAATCCAAGTTAGCCTCGAAATAGTGATTCTTTTGCCTCAGCCTCCCAAGTGCTGGAATTATAGGTATGTGCCACCACCCCCAGAAAGAGTTTGGAATGAAGTATTTAAACAACTTCTCAATAAAGTCCCATCCAGATTGATACATCCCTAAAAACTTTCTTTCATAGTTGTTGGGAGCTGGGTGTGGTGGCACATGTCTGAAATCCTAGCAAGTGGGTGGCTGAGGCAGGAGGATCACTGCAAGGTCAAGGTCAGTCCCAATTAGAGATAGAGGCCCTATTTCTAAAAATTTGGAAATCTATAACTAGAATCATAACTAGGTGGTTATTCTGTAGTCTTTGTATATGAACATTTCTATGTTTTTTTTCATTTGAGCACAACAATATTTAAACAGCTTTATTCAGCTTTTTATTGCTGCAGCAATTATCTGAGAAAAACAGCATGGAGAGAAAAACCTGTTTTTTGTTTTGTCTTTTTGGGACAGGGTCTCACTATGCAGGCCAGGCTGTCCCTGAGCTCACTTTATAGTCCAGGCTGGCCTTCAGCTTGCAGCAATCCACCTGCCCACCTGCCTCAGCCTCCCAAGTGCTGGTATTACAGGCATGTGCTATCAAGTCTGGCTAAAAACCAGGGATGAGGTAGGATATCATAACAGAAGGGTGTGAGTGAAAGAAACTGTTCCTGTTGAGTCAATCAGGAAGCCAACTGTGGGCAAAGAGCCAGAGAGGATGGGTCTGGGGAGCAGACCAGGTATCAAACTCAGGAGCTCATGCCTGCTAGGTATGTGCCCTGCTGTTGAGCTACATTCTTGTCTCTTGAAGACCAGCTATAACCCATCCTGGTCATAGTCCAGTATCCTTCAATTAGTCCCCACCTCCTAAGTTTGCATATGTTACGGTTTATATATAGATGTCCTATCCTGTCCAGAGTCTTCCACATTCTCACACAGGGCTTTAGAAAGGAGAAGTGCTGTGATTAAACGTGGTGTTAGAAGCAGGACCTGGCTGAAGGGGCATCCCCAGATCCTCTAGGGTCGTCCTCCCTCCCTGCCTTCTCCCCCATGCTCTGCTTCCTGGCCACCAGCACTCCAGTCACCTTCCTCCCTGGTGACCCGTTCCCCACACATGTGGCCAAATAAGGATGGAAACTTCTGAAAAAGAAGCCAAAGTGTGCCTCTCTCCTCCCTGAAGTTGTTGTGTTGGACATTCTGTCCCAGGGACGAGGGAAGTGAGTAGGATGCATACTGCCATGGGCTCATTCACAGATACACTCACAGATGAAAGCCCTCAGGATCCTGCTGGCTTCCAAAAAGCTACATTTAAACATGAGATGGGGGCCACTTTAGATCTAAATCATAAAAATAAGAGCCCTCAGAATAATCATGAGTAGGGACAGAGGAGATAGCTCAGTAGAATAAGCGCTTGCCTGACAAGTGTGAGGGCCTGAGTTCAATCCTCAGTTCCACAAAAAGAAAAGAAAAGAAGAAGAAAAAAAGAATAATCGTGAGTTAATTAAAACTGGGAGAAGTGTCTGGGGTGCACCTCTGTAACAAAGCATGTCCTTATCATACTTGAGCCCTGGATTCAATTCATACACCAAGAATTAGCTGTTTTTAAGTATACAAGTCAGTGGCATTTAGCACATCCATAATTCAGTGCTCTCCTAAATAAAGAAAATGTAGAGAATGTTGTGAGAAACTATCAAAGGATATAAACAAGAGTGCCTCCACACTGGACTCCAGTCCACCCTACATGCCCCCTCCTGAGCACACTGGAATTATGAGAAATGCCTACTCACTTTAAAATTCTGGGAACATCACTGCAGACCAAGGATTGTTTATCAACAGGCAAGGACTTACTGTTCCCCACACCCTCTCCCCTCCTGCTCTGGTCTTTTATCTTCCCAGCAACCTTCAGATCATCCTCTTTAAGTAGTCAACAGCCATTGGTTGCAAGCCTTTGAATTTAGCCAATGAATTTATTCTTTGGGGTTTTTTGTTATTGTTTGTACCAGGAATGGAATTTAGGACATTGCACTTGCCAAGCAGGTGCTTTTGCCACAGAGCTATGTCCCCAGTCCTAGTGGATGGGTTTAAAGGATAGCTTCTCCCCACGCATCTGGGCTTCAAAACCCCTTTTCCCCACAGCATAAGCACATGTGCTGCCTCCTGTCAGGGTACCCTCATGGCCTTCTTCAGACGTAAGCTGTGGTACTGTGTTTTCTTTTTTTTGTATGCCAGGGATTGAACTCAGGACCTTGTGCTTGCCAGGCAAGCACTTATTCTACTGAGCTGTAGCCCTGGCTCTTAGGAATTAAACTGCAAACTGCTTTGTTGAGGCCCTTTGCTTGCTGTCAGTGTACATCTTTTCTAGCACTGACAATTTGAGTCTGGGGGTTTATTTACTTCATTTTTCTTTCTTTCTTTCTTTCTTTTTTTTTGTATTTTAGGGAATGGTCTACAGGATGTTCAGGGTCTTACTACCAAATCAGACTCGTAGTGATCTGCCTATTTACAGCCTCCCAAGAGCTGGGATTGCAAGCACGAGCCACCATGCCCAATGTCAATTGCTGTCTCAGTGCACCCTGGGGGAGAGGCTGGCAAGGCAGGCCTAGGGATTGAATCCTCATCCCCCCTTCACCTGCTTGCAGGTGCTTTAATCTGCTGAGCTATTTGTCTGGCCTCCTTTTTTTTTTTTTTGTCCAGGGATCAAATTTAGGACCTTGTGTTTGCCAGGGATCAAACTCAGGACCTTGTGCTTGCCAGGTGGTGCTTATGTCGCTGAGCTATCTCCCCAACCTCCGGAGACTTATTTCTAATAATATGCAAGAAACTCAGTATTCCTGTCAGCTGTTGCTTCAGCATTGTTGTTTTGTCTTTTTGAGACAGGGCCTCTCTATGCAGTTCAAGCTGTCCTTGAGCTCACTTTGTAGACCAGACTACTCTTAAGTTCATAGTAATCCTCCTGCCTCAGCCTCCTGCATGCTGAGATTATAGTATTTTTTTAAATTTTATTTTCATATTCTTTATGGCTGTTGTATATTGTGTGTATCTGCAACTTTGTGAATTAGCGTATTATCTCTCTGTGTGCATGTGTGAGTGCATGCGTGCATGTGTGTGTGTGTGCTGGAAATTGAATCCAGTGCTTTGCTCAGAGGCAGGGTCTTACAGTGTAGCCCAGACTGGCCTCAAGCTTACATCTATCCTCCTTCCTCAGCCTCCCAAGGCCTGAAACTACAGGCATGCACCACCACATCTCTTGTGGGGCTTAGGGATTTTTGTGCATCTTTCTGAAAGTTTCTTATATTAATGTTTAGAATGTGACAAGATCCATCTTTTTGTATCCTTTGTGAATGTTTATAATTAAGGCAAGTGTTGTTTCAAAATGTTTGGGGTTGATTATAGGATTTCTGAAATTTATTAATATTTATTATTGTTGGGCTGGGATTTTTTAATTTTAATTTTTTAAAATTTTATGTATTTCTTACAGTTACACAACAGCTCAGACTCATAGTGATCCTCCTGTTTCATCCTCCCCAGCACAGGGATTACATGTGTAAGCCACCACGTCCAGTTTCAGTGGCCCACTCTGTGCACCCCAGGTATGGCCAGCACAATATACAGTGCCAGGGATCAAGCCTGGGTCCTTGTGCTTGCCAGGAAGGCAAGCTTGTACCCCTGAGCTACCTCCCCAGCTCAGTTAGGCTGTGATTGACCTCAAGAGTCTCACACATGCAGGGAACATGCTGTACCACCATTTCTGTTATTTTTCTCTCGTTGCTGGGACAAAGTACCTAACATTCAAAACTAAGGAAGGAAAAGGTTATTTAGTGCACAGTTTGTGGAGGTTTCTGTCCATATTTGACTAGCTCCTAGGCAGAGTGGCACATGCAGAGAGGGCAACAGTTCATGGTGGTGGAAAACAGCTAATGAGCAAGAGCAAAATTGGGGAGCAGAGGCAGCAGCAGAGGCAACCCTTTCTCCTTTCCTTACACTGCTTGCAGGCTATCTGTCCCTGGGAAGGTGTGGCACTCACATCCATATTCCACCTTTGGATCATGAATTAATCACACACTGTAGAAGCATGCCCCAGTGGCTGACTACGTGAGGCTTTGCGGGGACAGCTACATATAAACCATAACAAACACTGAGCTATGTACCCAGTCCTTTGGAGTTAAAATTTAACTATGCTGGTCAGGCATGTTGGTGTCTTCCTGTATCCCAGTATCTGAGAGGCTGAGGCAGGAACATTGCTTCAAGTTTGACATCAGCCTACTTTACATAATGAGTTTCAAGCAAGGCCACCTGGGCTATACAGAACGACCCTGTCTCAAAAAAAAAAAAAAACAAAAACAAAAACAAAACAAATTTAACTGTGGCATTTGAGTAATACATGAACCTCTTATTCCAGTAAAAAATGAAAATATAAGACAAAGTTTAAAGGTCCCATTTTCTTCAGTCAGTGTCTTACTGTGTCACCCAGGCTGGCCTCTGTCTCTGTCTCTCTCTGTGTCTGACTCTGACTCTGTCTCTGTCCTGTCTCTGTCTCTGTCTCTCTCTCTCTCTACTCTTTTCTCCTCACTCTCTCTCTCCCAATAGTCTCTCTTCTCTTTATCTTTGTGGTGTGGTACTGCAGATTGAACCAAGGGCCTTCACTTTGAAATATAGCTCTAGCTTTATATTTGTTTTTAAACTGTGAGACAGTTTTGTGAAACTGGTATTGAACCAAATAGAAAATGCTGGGAGGTGGCCAAATTTATTATATCAGTAGGCTGACGGGGGATTGCTCCCAAAGCATCAGCCCAGAGCCAGTTTTGGTTTTAGTTTATATGGTTTACAAGTGGGAGATGCAAAAACATAAAACATATGTCTTAGTTGCTTTTTACTCGCTGGGACAAATATCTGAGTCTCAAAGTGAAGGAAGGAAAGGTTTATTTAGCTCACAGTTACTGGAGGTTTCAATCCATATTCAGCTGGCCCAAGGTTGAGTGGAACAGGTCAGAGTGCATCCAGTTCGTGGCAGCAGAATAGCAACAATTGTGACAGAGGCAACCGACCAAATAGGAGCAGAGAGCAACATCTTCGGCTTGAGTATGTCTCTCTGTAGCTTTTTATATTCCAATCAAGCTCTCTGCCTTAGGATATCCACCCTAGACCACACCCATAGTCCCAGCCCATCAGTATTAAAACACATAATGCCAGGGATCACGGATCAAGTCTCAAACTCTAGATCAGTACTAAATCACATAATCCCAGTGACTCATGAGTCAAGTCTCAATCTATAGAAGTCCCTGCCCCATTACTGCATGAGGCTTTGGGGGGAGAACTAGACCTAAACCATAACATGGTATTGTAGTTTGGGACTTAAAAGGGGAAATAATACAAGACAGACAATTTATAGGATTATTTTATAATAGTGACTCAAAGAGAGTACAAGAAATCTGTCTACACACTAACAAACAAAGTATTCCAGCTGACTCCCTGGATGTCATGGCAATGTCCTGCCTGAGTCCAGCTGAAGACGTAGAGTACATGAATATCTCATGTGGGCTTATTGCACAGATCTACACTGAGAAGGCCCAAAGGTCAGTGGTAGAAGCTAGAAAGTCTGCACCAGCAGAATGAACTCTGTGCTTGCAAGCTGAGGGACCTGGAAAGGAACCAGGAAGCTGCATGTGAAATAAAGACCAGCGCTCCTTTTAGAAGTACCACAGCTATGCTCAACTATAATGATGTCCTGAGGTCCTCTGATGATATCAGTGGAGTTCATCAGGAGAGCCAGCCTGACAAGATTCTCCAAGAGAACCAACAGTCCCAAGAGAGCTAACAGCTCCTAAAGTTCTTTCCCTCCAGTTCTGTCTCTTGTGCTGCTCAAACAGTCTTCAGATGGGCCTTCCACAAACATCACCATGCTGGTTTAGTTTAGCTGGGTATTACAAGTTGACTACCAGTTGCCAGTCTACTATACAGTGAAATTATTTTGGGTAGCATCAGTTATTCTTTGTTGTTAAACAGAAAGGTATTGAGACAAATTAGCAAACAGGGTATGTTTGGAGAAAGTACAGATTGTGCAGCGGGTGGCTGAACTGAGTCAGGTTATCTCTGTTTAGTCAGTCACATCTAGTGAGTCTAACAGATGAGCTATGTGGTGGGCTGCATGGTCTCCTTTTGTCCTAACATGGCGTCAGACTACTAGTTGAGTTTTATATTTCCATTATAACAAGTGTTCACCAAGTTACCCAGGTGGGGCTCACATTTCTGATCCTTTGCCTCAACCTCCCAGAGTACTGGGAAGACAGATGCACACTATTGCACCCAGCTGAATTATCTCGCACACTACTACGTGTACCCTGTAATCTCGATGTGTCACAATTTAGTCATTTACCTGAATGTTCCAATTTTTCATTGCTATTGCACTGGATCCAATACCTAACCTATATGTTCGTCTAGCCTTGGTAGTAATTAGTGAAAATGCACAGAAGCTGTATTTTCTTATGTATATTTAAATGCTTTTCTAAGACATATTTCTTTTCATGTAATGCTGGGTCTCTTATCCCTATATAGCAGCTGACAAATTATGTTCCTGGGGCTGAAGATGATGTACAAAAGTACAGCTTCATTTATTTCTGGGAAAAGGAGGGCCCTGAAGTTAGCCAGGAGCTATTCTTTGATGAGTTTTGTGTAACTGCACAGCTTCCATCTGCATGCTGTGTGGCCAGGATCACACACACACACACACACACACACACAAAGTCGTTGGTGACTGTAACAGAGGTAGTCAAACCATCCTGGTCTCTAGCCAGCACCACAGGGGTGCAGAGTACAAGAAAGAGGCGAGTTGGGCCATGACCATGTTTTTCCGACAGTACAAGGTGGCTTCTTGCTCACTGTCCTCTGGGAATAGGAATAATCTATAGAAGACCGGCGGTTAGTCCAAGCTAAGTAGAATCAAGGACAGGAGGCACCTTGTACTGTTTGAGTTTACAGGGTTCACAAGTACTAGAGTCCAAGAGAGGCAGGTGCTGAAGACAGTATACTATTCAGCACAACCAGGACCACATGGTAGGCATGGGAGGTGGCACGGAAGGTGGGGAATGCGAGAAAAACCAGCCAAACACTGTGGCTCTCCTGGAAAGATTAATTTTAGCATCTCTTTTAGGCCTGATCCTCCCCACATACCCACTCACTAGTTTATTTTTATTGTTTGGTTCTGGGGATTGAGCCCACATGTAAAGCAACGCAGAACTACAAACACTCTCACAGCTTAACTAGTTTTTGTTTTTTTTTCCCCCCTCTGAGACAGAATCTTGTTATGTTGCCCAAGCTGGCCTCCAATTTTGTTGCTCAAGCCGTTCTCTCGCCTTGGCTTTCCAGAGTACTTGGGTCTACAGGCTCTTTCCACAGCGTTGGTTTATGGTGTATTTCTTAGGGTAACGATCATGCAACTAGTCTTCCAAAGTGGCTACACCAATTTACACCCCTGAGCGACGCATACTTAGGTAGAGATTTGTAGTCACTGTTGTCAAAGACCATTGCCCCTCCCCCGCCTCTAGGACCCACGCAGGCGACACACCCCCAACACTGGTCCGCCCCGCCCCTTCCGCCTTGTGTGCCCGCCCCTCGGCCGAGATTCTGTTCCCAGGACCAGCCGCGGGAGGGGCGGGGCGCGCGCCAGCCGTGACGTCACTGCCGGCTGGACGCCATCTTGCTAGTTTGCGGCTGGACTTGGAAGCGGCGAAGGCGGCGGCGTCGGTGAGGGCGTGGAGAAGGGTGGGGTGAGTGGGCGAGGCCGCGACCTGGGCGGCGAAGTTCTCCTCCCCTGGACCCTTCCGCGCGTGGAACGGCGTGGACGCGTGTTTGGAGGGATGTCCGCCTTTTCCGAGGCGGCGCTGGAGAAGAAGCTGTCGGAATTGAGCAACTCGCAGCAGAGCGTGCAGACTTTGTCCCTGTGGCTCATCCACCACCGCAAGCACTCGCGGCCCATCGTCACCGTGTGGGAGCGGGAGCTACGGAAAGGTGGGTGGCGCGCGGCTCCCGGCGCTGGCCGCCGCTTGGTGCGGTACCTGGGTCCCCTCCCGGGCGCCCCCGCGTCGGGAGCGCTGTCTCGTGCCCTCGCGGAGCTTTGCGGGCCGTGCGGCCGTGTGTGTCGCGCTTCCTGCGGTCTGCGCTTAGTACGTGCAGATCGGATAAAGAAACTAATGGTAACTCCAGATTCGACCAGTTTGATACAGAAACTACCAGGGGTTTGGACTGCACCCAGTTAAGGGCCAGAAACTCAGGCAGTTATTGTTTTCATTCCGTAGGTTATCTTGGAGCATTGGGGAAGGAAAAGGTAGAGAAATGAAAAGATTGGTGCCCGTTCGGGAGTTACTTCCATCATTTCCAGAACGAATCATCCTAAACTTCTAAAATTAATAGAAATCAATTTTAGGACTTGGAGCGTAAGTCTCGTGGTGCAATGAAAAGTACCCTGACTTCGTGAATTTTAGAGATTCTCGATTGGGAAATTTCTTACAACTTTTGGATTCTAGATGCGTTACCTAAAAATGGAGGCTTGAGGGTACGTGACTTAAGGCCTCTTCTTGCTCTCTTTATATACCGCTCCAGCAGCGTCATTAGTTTGCAGAACAAGTGATGTTGTCTCCGTAAGTGAAGGAAACTTTAGAGCAGACATCTGTTACTAAAATATCCAAAGTTGAATTCATTTCGGGGAAGCAACTTCATCTGTGTATTTTAATTCACTGGGCAGGGTGAATGTTTCGGATAGTCTGATGGATATCATTAAGTGTCAAGGTTTGTTTTGTTTTGTTTTGGTTTTATTGAAACAGGGTCTCTGCTATGCAGTTCAGACTGTGGCCTTGAGCTCACTTTGTAGGGCAGGCTGATATCGAACTTGCAATCATCGTTCTGTCTCCTGAGCACTGACTGGGATTACAGGCATGCACCAACGTGTCCGGAGTGTTAAGGATTTTTCATAAACCATTATAGTTGCTTCTTTAGTGACTGATGCGAATGCAAGGTGTAGTAGTGTGGAATGAAGACAAACTGTATTTTTTTTTGAGTCAGGGTTACACTTGGTAGTGCAGGCTGACTTTGAATTCACTAAGTAGCCAATGCTGATCTCAGACTTGGCAGCAATCTTCCTGTCTCAGCTTCCCAGGTACAGCAATTACGTGTACTTGTTTTGTGTATTTGCTTTTGTTTTAAGAAAATGTCATCCCAGCCAGCTGTGATGCCATATGCCTGTAATTCCAACACTTTTAATCACAGCACTGAAGAGGCTGAGGCTAGAGGATCATCTCAAATTGGAGGCCAGCCCAGGCTACATATTGAGTTAAAAAAGTAAGCTGAATTGCATAGTGAAACTTTTATTTAAAAAAAAAAAAAGGCATGACAGTGTTAAAAACAACTGTATTCACGTTGATCAGAAACTGTAACACTTAAAATTTTAACTGCTTGGTGGAAATGTAAAATGGCATAACCATTTTGGAGTTCAGCTTAGCAGATTAGTGAAGTTGAAGGACTGTACCATTCGATTTAGCAGTTTCTTTTCTAGGACTGTATCCTAAAAAACGAATATATGCTCATAGAATTATTTAGGAGCCTTTTAATAAAAATGGGAAGAATTTAAACAATTAGAGAATGGGCAGTTGTGATACTCATATTTAGTGTTGTACATCTGTTTTCATAAATTAACTAAACTGTATGAAAATGACTGAATTAAACTATGCGGGAAGAACATACTCTAATGAAAAGGGTAATAGGAAAAAAGAAGGAAGGAAGGGAAAAGAAAAAAGAATTGATAAAAAATGGAAACAGATCTGTTGTGAGAGGATAAAGGGTTGAAGGAGCACTGGGCGTGGTGGTGCAAGCCTGTAATCCCAGCACTCAGGAGGCTGAGGCAGGAGGATCAGTGTGAGTTCGAGACCAGACTGGGCAACAAAAGTCAGCTCAAGGCCAACTTGAACTGCATATCGAGACCCTGTCTCAAAAAAAAAAGGGTTGAAGAAAAGAGAAAAAAATGGAAAAAAGAATTATGCCATGTACGAGTACAAATTCTGTATGACAAATGTGATGAATATGTATGAAAAATATGTAGTAATAAAAAACAAAGTTAAAAATACAAACAGAATCCCTGCAAGTTTCAGGCCAGCATGCACTACAAAGTGAACTCAAGGCCAAGCCTAAACTACATAGCAAGACCTTGTCTCAAACAAACAAATGGTAAGATGTGCTGTTACCTGAGTTTGAGGACTTTTTAAAAAGACATCCAAAATTATATATATAATATGTACATATATATGTTTATTGTAACATGCCTATGGACAGCATGGCTAGGAAAAACTAGGATTGGATAAAGCTGCAAACTCATTTTTCCTTTTTTCATGAGAAACTGCAGAGGTACACATTCTCCTTTTGGAAAAATTTGCCCCAAAATAGGTTAGGCTGAGCCTCAGAAATATATTAAATTTCCCATCAGTTTAAATGTTTCATAACTAGGAAAAATTTGGCTTATAGATGCCTTAAGAGAAGAGTGATGATTATGAAAATAATGCTGCTGCTGAATTCTCCTGTTCTGTAGTCGACTAAGAGTTTCATTTCCTGGACATATGAAGGGTTTCACAGAGCAGTCCACTCTGCAGTTTGTCCAACTTCAGAATCCTCATCAGTAATTGTATTCACTTACTGGTTGTGTACTTAGGAAATTATCATTTCATATTACATTAGAAATTGGAGTTTGTGTGTCACATATTGGTTATGAAGTAGATAGTGGGCTGCTTTATTTTTTTCTGTTTTTCAATTTTTTGCTCCTTTAACCCCCACAGACTTTCTAAAGGCTCTTGAGTATTTGTTGAATTTGTACCTATTAATAAGTTTTTGTTTTTGTTTTTTTGGTGTGAAATGCTGAATACTGCATATTCTTAGCTGCTTGAATTTGTTTTCAGAAAAAAAAAGTGTATTTCATTTGCTTAAAAACATAAAACTGGGCTGGGGAGATAGCAGTCTAGGCATCTGCCTGGCAAGTGCAAGGACTCAGGTTCAATTCCTGGCACCATATACCTTGCCAACCCCAAAAGCCCAAATTGCCAGCCACTGAAACTGGGCGTGGTGATTAACACCTGTAATCCCAATGCTAGAGTGATTGAGACCAGAGAACGACTAGGAGCCCAGGCTAGGTAGTGAGACCCTATACTACATTGAATAAAAAAAAAAAAAAAAAAAACATACAACCATATAAATTATTAAAATGAAGCAATTTTATTCTGAATCGACAAGTCAGTGGCTTCTTTATTGTCTGATACTATTTCTTATCTCCCTCAGAGTTAGAACTAAAGTAGTGAAGAGACAATATTTCCCCTAAGTTTTATACTTAGAAAGATTTTATTGTTTTGAACTGACTGTAAATTTGAGCATCTAGGCAGGGGATATAGCTCTGTGGCACAAGTGTCTGCTTGGTAAGTGCAAGGTCATGAGTTCTAACCCTGGTCCTGCCAAAACAAATAAAAATAAATAAATTTTAGCATCTGTGTTTATCGCCATCTTTGAAGTTGATTGCTAATTGTATTTTAGGTGCATAACCTTTCTCTTTGCTTTTCATAGATTTTTCACATTCCCAGTGAGAAGTTCTGTAACATAAAGTGATTTCTGTTACAGGTTTGAATGGCAGATTTAAATTATCAGTAGGTTGATATAAAAAATTTTTTATTATGAAAGATGTCAAACAAATGTAAGTGCCGTATTATCAACTTTTGACTTCAGCAGTTAGAGATTTTGTTACTAAAAAGTAGTTAATTCCTTAAAATATCAAATAGCCAGTGTTTGTTTCATTAGCTTTTCCTCAATTATTAAGTTTGATTCAAAATCCAAGTTAAACTTATTTATGGTGACTGATTAGTGTATTTTTTTTTTTGTGGTTTTGGATTTTTGAAATGGGGTCTCACTATGTAGTGCAGGAACTTATTATAGCCCAGGCTGGTCTCAGACTTGAAATGATTTTCCTGTCTCAGCCTCCTGAGTGCTGGATTACAGGTGTGCCCCACCATACCCAGTTTACTATATTTCTTTAATCACCTAATATCTCTATTCTCTCAGTGTTAAATTTATTCTTTGAGAAAACCAAATTGTTCCATAAAAATTTTGGCAGTATAGACTGGGACCGTCAGATTTTCTTTGATGGTCCCTATCCTTTCTTAAAAATTATTGACGCTGAGCCTGGTGGCATACACCTGTAATTCCAGCGCTTGGGAGGCTGAGGCAGGTAGATTGCTGTGAGTTCAAGGCCAGCCTGGGTTACAGGTGGATTACTATGAGTTCATGGTTGGTCTAAATTAAGACATGAAACTATCAATGAAACCAAACAAACACAATTATTGGGAATTCCAGGTTTTTCTCTCCCTCCCCTCCCCACCTTTCTTTGAGAGTGGTGTCACTGTTTCTCAGGCTGGACATGAGCCCGAGATTTTTGCTTTTGTGTGTGTTGCTAAGGCCAAACCTGAGGCTTCTGGTAGCTAATAAGCACAATATAAGTAAGAATAAGCTGTACTGCAACCCCTAAAACTCTTCTTCTCCTCCTCCTCCTCCTCCTCCTCCTCCTCCTTTTTTTTTTGTCTTTTTGAGACAGGGTCTCGCTGTGCAGTTCATGCTGGCCTTGAGTTCACTGTTGTAACTCAGGCTGGTCTCAAAATCAGAACTCAACACTGATCCTCCTGCCTCCCTCAGTCTCCCAAGTGCTGGGATTACAGGCGTATGCCACCATGCCTAGCCAGACCCTATCTATACAATGTCTTGCTACGCAGCTCAGACTGATCCTCCTATCTCAGCCTCCCCAGTGCTGGGATCACAGGCATGTGCCACCATACCTTGTTTTGGAGGCCAAGCACAGCACACCCAGGGATCAGGAGCTGGCCCAGCATGTGGTACTGGGGATCGAACCCTAGTCCTTGTACTTGCCAGGCAGGTGCTTAGACAGCTGAGCTATCTCCCCAGCCCTCTACCCAATGTCTTAATGGAAGAAGTTGCGTTCTAAGGTTTGTCAGTTGTATTCAGTTTTAGAGCATTTGGCATCGCATAATGTCTGGAGAAACACTGTATTATAGTGTGTGAGAGGATAAAAGTGAAAAAAGATGATAAATAATAGCATTGCTGTGAAAGAGGTTCTGACTTCATAAGCCCTGTGAAATGGCCTTGAGGACCACTGAGTATCCACAGACTGCTAAGAACTTGACCATTTCCTGTAATTTGGTAGTTAGATTAAGAAATAAGGATACATTTTTGCCTTTAGATACATTCCCTTTATAATATTAATTAACCTGAATTTATGAAATTTTCCCTTAGCTTACAGTGTAATTTTCTTTAGGTTTTGTGACGTAAGCTCTTTTTGAAAAAAATGATTTGACATTAATTTTCCTGCTGGCTAAGGAGACTTAACTTTGCATGTCTAATAAAAGTAAAAGTATGCTCCTATGTTAAACAAATACAACATTCTAAATTCTGCAGGTTTTTTTTTTTTTTTTGTATTTTAGGGAAGGGTCTACAGGGTGTTTGGGATCTCACTAGTAGATTGAGATCAGACTCGTAGTGATGATCCACTTGTTTACAGCCTTCCAAGAGCTGGGATTATAGGCATGTGCCACCATGTCCACACTCAGTTGCTGTGGTAGCACACCCTGGGGGCTGGGCCAGCATGGTAGGCCTGGGGATCAAACATCTGGCTCCTGCGTCTGCTTGCATGTGCTTTAATTCGCTGGTCTATTTGCTGGCCCTTCTACAGGTTTTTTGATAAAATGAAATTTTTACATGAAATTACAAATAAGATGTGTCTTGTCTATTTCTTTATTGCATACTTACTGAAGTCCTTTTCTTGTTAGTAGGTACAAGATTACTCATTAAATAAAAAAAGACCTCCCTCCCCCCAATACAATGAACTGTTGCTTCTGTGCCTTGTGCCACCCTGCTTTGAAGTTGGCCCATTAGGATTTGAGAGCTGTACAAACTTTGAGCTAAACCTTTTCCTCCTTTTTCAAAAAAATAATGTATTTATTTCTTTATTTTCTTGAGACAGGGTCTCACTACACAGTTCTGGCTGGTCTTGAGCGCACTTTGTAGCTCAGGCTGGTCTCGAAATCACCACAATCCTCCTGCCTCACCCTCCCAAGTCCTGGGACTACAGCAGTGTGTTACCATGCCTGGCCCTTTTCCTTTTTATTTACCTTTTTTTTGGCAGGACCAGGGTTTGAACTCATGACCTTGCATTTGCCAGGCAGGCACTTGTGCCACAGAGCTATCTTCCCAGTCCTCAGTTTTTCCTCATTTTTAAAAAAAAACAAGCCGGGCGTGGTGGGTCATGCCTGTAATCCCAGCACTTGATAGGCTGAGACTGGAGGATCGGTGTGAGTTCGAGACCAGCCTGGGCTACAAAATTGAGCTCAATTTGAGCTCAAGGCCAGCCTGACCTGCATAGCAAGACCCTGTCTTAAAAAGACAAAAAAATTTTTTAAAAAATTAAAAAACAATACTCATTTGCAGGGAACTTGCATATCAGCTAAGGAAGTAGACTATGGTAATTTTGCATAATTTTTTTTTTTTTTTGAGCCAGGGATTGAACTGAGGTCCTTGTGTTTGCCAAGCAAGTGCTTATTCTCCTGAGCTATCTCCCGAAAAATATGTTTTGAAACCTAACTTAGTTTAGGAAATCAGGGAAGACGTCTTTAAGTTTTAAAGTATGAGTAGAATGTACTATTTGTAGGAGTTGTACGAAGAATAAAGAATATTGTTTGAATGTTGGGTTATATGTAACATTTAACATTTCGTGTAGAACATTTGCTTATGTCTTTATTATTTTAAAATCACTTCAAAAGAAACTAAATTTGAGGTAGGCAGAGACTATTTTTTCCAAACTACCAAAAAAATTAAATTTTCTTAGAATGTTATGAAGTGTTATCAGGCCAACCAGACAGCTCAGCAGACTAAAGCACTTGCTTAGGCAGAGTGCAGCTGTGGGGGATTCAGTTCCTGGCGTGCCATGCCTGCCCTGCCCCTGTGGTGTGATTAAGACTGGTCTTGGTGGCACGTGTCTGTAATCCCAGCGCAGGGAGTGTGAAAGCAGGAGAATCGGTGTAAGTCCAATCTGTGTAGTCAGACCCTGCAGACCCTGTACCAAGTACATTAAAAAAAAAAAAAAAAAAAAAAAAAAAAAAAAAAAAAAAAAAAAAAAAAAAAA
>PVJA010042301.1:0-17398 GCA_004027025.1 Myocastor coypus | reverse complement strand
AATGTGTTATGGATTAAACAACGAAGTGACTGGAAGCAGATAAAGCAGAAAACATATCAATAGCAAAACCATACACTGATGTACACAGGATGTATCAGATATTGGTCTTAAGAACCTTCAAAAGGTTCAGCATATTGATTATAGCACAATGTAACGTTAAAATTATGTTTGGAATACATGTCACTCTTGTCTTTTTGAAAAAAAAATACCTGTCAATTAAAATACTATGTGATGTGCAAAGATCCTGTCTCCTGAGAATGTAAAGTTAACTTATTTGCACTATTTCAAAATGTACATCAATTCCATTTGTATTTACTATTGAATAGAATGAACTGAGATGCTTTTAACCTATAACTGAATGTTATTCTGTAAAGAAACAAGAAATAAAAACCAATATATTTTTTTCTTTTCAACTCCTATTTCTTTTTCTGTCTTTCAGTTTCGTTCACTTCTTTCTCTATGATTGACCCTCTCTCTGCTATATCCTCTCCAATTTTTCTATAGATTTCTTTAAATAGGAATGACCACTTTGGGCCCAGCAGGATGGCTCAGTGGTCTAAAGCGCCTGCAGGCGGCTGCAGGGACTGTGGCTCAATCACTGGCACCACAAGCTGCACCAGCCCTGCCCTCAGGGCAGGCTGAGCCGGCCATAAAAATAAATAAACAAACAAAAGTTTTGAAACAAGAAAATAAATAAAATTCAGAAAATGAATGACCACTTTAAGAAAAGTCCAATAAAAAGATACACATTTGAAACAATAGCTTAAAAAATTATAACAATGTGTGCCATTTAGGGCTCAATGCAAAAACCTTAGGTAAGTATGGGTTAGGCAACAAAATTCTAAAACAATAGATGCCTTTCCAAAAAATGTAAAAAATTTTCATGAAGTTCTTCAAAAATGAAGACCTTTTCAAACCTTAGAGTAGAACATTTGGGATTAAATATCATTAAGGTCTGAAACTGAGAAGGTATTTAGGAAGACCTAACTGACTAGATTTCGAATGCATGAGAGAAGTTTCTACACAATGACATACCATAATGCCCCAAGTTTAGGGCTGGAGATAAATTGTACAAAAGTAAAAAATGCCTCATAACCAAAGGGATGTCATAGTCATGGTATAACTTTTTTTTCAATTTTTTATTGTTTAAATTTAACAATGGTTATATTACATATTTTCATAATCAGATCAGTTTAGATTAATACATACAGGTATATAAGATTGATCATAACTTTGCCTATTTATATCAGGCAAGTTTGGAAAGACTTTTGAATCCAAGAAGACCTGAAAGAACACTTTTGTCTAGAGCTTTTGATTGTTAAATCATGTCATAGAGAAGACTTCCAGAAACTTTCCTGAGCAAGCTCAGCATAGGGAAGAATTTTGAGGGGATATCTGTGCTCCAGCGAAACCATGTTTCTGCACTCAGGCAATGCACCTCTAATGCCACTTACATGTCGTACATGTCAAGCATTACTTTCCCTCAGAAGGTTCAGACATATTCATAGACTTAACGATTGAAACACTCTGAAGAAATGTGCCGCACACAACGCATTGGAGGATAAAAGCACTGCTTAAGGTCTGACCCAGAGTGGCAGTGTCTACCTTACCTGAAGTTGATAACTTTTCTGTACTCATTTCTTTGTGGGCCCACCCCTATCTGACTGCTTATAACATCCCCCTACCTCCGAAGAGTACTCCAAATTGCTATGAGGAAGCAGTGGGTGATGACTGACCTAGTTTCTTCAGTCTGTGCAGGTTCATAATTGATCACTGGCAGTCAGAAATACTTTCCAGAGGGTCTATCTAAAGGTCCTCAGTACATGGCAGGCATTTTCCTTTTGGGTTAGGCCTATACCTTTAAGCCAGGAGGAGATAAAGCTAAAAAAAGTGTGCCTGAGCCAAATAAGAGGATCAACAGAATAATTCTGAATAGAGTGTACAAAGATTGTCATAAGAAGTCAAGTAATGAGCCTGACCTCAACACATGCCTGCCATCTACTGACAACCTTTAGATACACTCTCTGCACAGTATTTCTGATTGCCAGTGATCAACTATGAATCTGTACAGCCTGAAGAGGCTAAATCAGTCATCACCCATTGCTCCCTCATTGCAATTTAGAATACTCTTCAGAGGTAGGGGGATGTTATAAAAGAAAAAACAAAACAAAACAAATATATTCACATACTTTCTAAGGACAAACATCATGGACTGATAATGTAAATTCATATCAATCACTTTGATAGTCTAAACAAGTTTCAATCACCTTAACAAACCCATGAAGAGCCACTAATCCAAGCCTTTAAGATTGATTAATTAATTAATTGATTTGCTACTGCATCTTGCTGCACAGCTCAAACTCATAGTGATCCTCTCATCTCAGCCTCCCCAGTGCTGGGATTACAGGCATATGCCACCCTACCAGTTCCAGTGGCCGGCAGTACTGGGGATGGAACTCAGGTCCATGTGCTTGCCAAACCAGGCACTTAGACTGCCAAGCTATCTTCCCAGTCCAGCAAAGGCTATTTAAAAGTAAAATGAATACTCTTTACAGACTTAATGTTTCAGACGTAAATAAACTCAGATGCTTCTATCATGTCACTGGATTATTATTCAGCTACAGAAAGAAGATATCAATGACTTCGATCTCTGCCTTTCTCTCTGTCTTTGTCTCTGTTTCTCTCTCACTCTCCTTCTAACTCTCTCACTCCCTCTCTCCTTCCTGCCTCATTTCCTAGCTTTCTTAAATTCTGAATTTTTGCCTCTCTGGCTATCTTGCTCTGTTCTGATTGGTAATTATTCATTAGTTTTGGTTTACTTTCTTCTCTTTTTAATTTTCAAGGTGCTACTGATGGAATACAGGGTCCCACAGATGTTAGGTATGCACTCTGTATTTGCTTGTGCCATTAACCAATGTGTAAATGTTCACATGGTAGTTCTTAGATCTGTGAAATATTAGAGGCTTTCTTGCTATCATGCTATGCTCTCTATGTTTTTTTTTTTTTTGTCTTTTTGAGACAGGGTACCCCTATGCAGTTGAGGCTGGTCCTGCGCTCACTTTTGTAGCCCAGGCTGGTCTCGAACTTGCACCAATCCTCCTGCCTCAGCCTCCCAAGTGCTGGGATTACAGGCATGAGCCACCACGCCCGGCTATGCTCTCTATGTTTGTGAGAAATATTTTATGCCTTTGCCCACTTTGGTCCCCATTGTTACATATGAAGCATTAACAGGAAGACTGCATTTGCCAGATCCAAAAGCCAGCCAGGAATTACACATTGGAGGTCTGAGTCCTCTATTTGACTTATTTCCTTCAATTCCTCATCACAAAACAATCAAAAAAACATCAGCACACTGGTGGCCAGTAGGACAGATTTCCCTATTTATTCATGAAAAACTGAACTGAAAAATGTTTTTTTTTTTTTTTTTTTTTTTTTTTTTTTACTTACAAGAAATCATTAAAAGGTAAAAAATGTACTAAGTATCTCATGCCTCTTTCTTTCTTTCTTTCTTTATTTATTTATTTTTGGCTGCTTTATCTTTTGTTTTATTTTTTATTTAAAGTTTTTAATTACTTTTAATAAGAAATATCAATATGATAGTTTCACAACACATTAGTAGTACATTCGCAATAATTGACACATTGCATATTGTCCTAATAATAATACAGAGCAAGCCAGGTGTGGTGGCACACGCCTGTAATCCCAGCACTTGGGAGGCTGAGGCAGGAGGATTGGTGCGAGTTCAAGACCAGCCTGGGCTACAAAAGTGAGCTCAAGGCCAGCCTGAACTGCATAGTGAGACCCTGTCTCATAAAGACAAAGAAAAAATAATAATACAGAGCACAGGATGTAGACATGCTACATTTTCTAATGGATATTGGTAAGGACAGAAAAAAAAAGAAAGAAAATATCTTTGAACTGAGGGGAAGTAGATGTATACACAGTCCAATGTTCCATAATTGCTGTGGGTTACCAGTGCAACTGGCAATGTTGAAGGTTGTTGATTTAAGCCTCTTACAGCTCATCATACTAATCTAGTTCTGTGTTTTATGCCTCGTAATTAAGCTTTTCTGCTGGGTGATCAAGGGCAAGTTAAAGCAAGATCTGTATAACAAAATATTTATCTTTTGTATTTTCCAAGGTCAAATCCCCTCAGGATTAAGTTTAGAACCATGTACACTGCTTTGTAGAACTGTTGTCAGTGTCAGCCTTCGGGATGAGTTACGGCTATTGCTTGACCAATTTGCTTTATGTGAAAACCTGAGAGAATGTTTCTCTCTCGGTGACTCTCGTTAGACATACTATTCTTCATTTATCCCTTTCCTCTGAGGTCCCATAATCTCCTTGACCAGAAAATTTGGGACACCTCTGAGTTATAGAATATTACAGCACAGGTCCTCTTATTTCCCGAGTCCTTACTGACCTTGAAGAGCTAGGGCCAAAATACTGGCTATTCACATGGCCCTTCCTTTTCTCCAGTTTTTGTTCTGTTAACTTACATTTTCAAACCTCCAGCAGAGAAGTTTCATGATACTATTACTCTATAACATAGGTAATTGAGCTTATTATCACTGGCTTTCTGAATATCAACATCTTCGGCTTAGCTTGAAATTGATATTTTCCAATAATCATTGATATTCTAATAACTCTCTATAGAATGTGATAAAAGCAGTTACACATTTTTACACAGAATTTAGAAATACCAGGATGTACAAAATTGTAGCCTGTCTAGCCTACAGCATTTTGCCCAGTATCATACTCTCAATCAATACTTTTTTTAAAAAAAAACCAACCATTTACTTGAGAGTATAACAGTAACTGAGTTTACATTGGGAGCAGTACACATCAAAAAGATGAGAATGACATGCATTCCAAGCATAGTTTTAGTATTGCATGGTACTATGATCAATATAATGAACCTTTTGAAGATTCTTAGGACCAATATCTGATTCATTCTGTGTACATAAGTGTATGATTTTGCTCCTGCTATGTTTCTTTCTGATCTGCTTCCAGTCACTTCATTGTTTAATCCATAACACATTCAGCTGTGTTATGCCCTTAAGTTTTTATTTCTCCTTTACAGTTCTTACACTAGGGAGATTATGTGATATTTACACATGTAGGTCTGGTTTACTTCACTTATGAGTATATGTTAAATATATATCCATTTATATATGAAGTCTTCCAGCTTATCATTCTTTGTAGCTGAGTAATATTCCATTGTATAAAAATACCACGTTTTTTTTCAACCATTCTTCAAATGATGGGCATTTTGGTTGTTTCCAAGATTTGGCTATCACAGATTGTGCTGCTATAGATATAGGTAGACAGATATAGCTATGGCATGATGTTTTCAGTTCTTCTGGGAAAATTCCCAGTAGGGGGATAGCTGGATTGAATGGGATTTCCAGTTCTAGTTTTTTTAAGGATTAGATGGCACTAATGTTTCTGCTTATTCTTAGCCTTATTCTGGGGTAAGTTTCATTTGAGCATGTGTTCAAATTGTTTCACTGTGAGAAAAAGCATATTGAATTCATTTCTTCCGGGGAAAGCTGAAAGTGGCATGTAATATTTATGGGCACAAAGTAGTGACTAGTTGCCAAAAACTTGAAATTGAGTATGTTAAGCTGGCTGTGACCTACCAAAGAATTTCCCCTCCAACCTTCCAGTCAAGAGCTTCTGCATTTTGTGTTAAAAGTGTCTAACATTTCTCATTCAAACTACAAACTCAGCCTAATTTTTCAGAGAACAATTATTGCATGTGTTGTTTAGACATCAGGGGCTATGTTTCCATGGCCAGTTATCTGCAATAAGGTTTAGATTCTATACCAAATACACCTTAGAAAGAATCTTCAGTTTATCAGTATCCATCCCAATTGTAGTCAGTAGGCACTGCACCCATGGTGGGAAAGCAACTTGAAAAGAACAGAATACATGGCTGTCACTCAGCACCTTGGGTATAAGGCAGGAGAGTCCATATGCAAAGACCAAGCCACAGGTCCTACTTCATATTCAACAACAGTTGCTCTGGGATTTGATGAGAGAGATCAGCCTTGCGGGCGGGACACTTACTGAAAACTTTTCTTGGCAAAAAAGTGACTCTAATCTCAATACAAGATGGGGAAAATCATGAGATTTTCCATGATTAAGTGGTTTCCATGATAAAGTGATTAAGATGAGTCCAGTAGATTCATAAATACAATGGTCTAAATCCTAAGCCAATTAGTTAATGAGAGAAAACCAAAAAAGGAACATGTAATAGAGTTGTGCCTTAACATGATCTGAGTGAAGCAGTACAGAGTATTTAGATAAGAATCTGGTCCTTATACTCTCAAAAATCATAGACATCCACCTTAAGATATTGAAAATTAACCCATGTGGGTGATACCCACATGGTGTGATACCACACACCATGGTTGTAATACTCCACAGGCAGAGACTTCAACAAAATACTCAAAGAATTCAGTTAAGACCACTGATAGCTTAAAGTAACTGTATAACAATCCATAGCTTTGCTCCGCATGAAAACGTTTTTAGATTGGTGAAGAAATACTTTTAAGGATATTGCAATGTAAGTAAACAAAATATAGCCAACAACCAAAATCCCTAATACAAGACCCATTTGTAGAGTTCCTGTAACATCTTAAAATATTCAGTTTTTAATAGAAAACTAGAAAATGTATGGAGAAATTAAAAATATAACATATAGGACAAAAGTAGGTTGTGGAAACTGCCTTTGGTGGCTTTAATGCCATAATGAATCAAAGTGGTAAAGCATCTATAGAGATATGTTCTAAACATTAAATAAACTATGCTTTGGGAAGTAAAAGCAGGAATGATGACAATGAGTCACAAAATAGTATGTAATAATGAGGTTGATCATTAAAAGAAAAAAAAAGTCATAAAAATAAAGCTATAATACTTGAAGTAAAAAAAATTCACTAGAGAAACTACAGTAAATATCAACAACCAATATAAAGAACCAGTGTACGTTAGGATAGTTTTGTAGTGAGTATGCGATCAAAAAAGCAGAAAGGACAACAAATGAAAAATATACAGTGCTTCAGAGGAAGGTGAGAAACTAGGATATATATCAAAATATATTTAGAGGGTACCAAAAAATCAGTAAAAAGTAATCATAACTGTGCCAGTCCCATTCCCGGGGCGCACTGAGATGGCAACTGAGAATGGGCATAGTGGTATATGCCTATAATCCCAGCTCTTGGGAGGCTGTAAACAGACGAACCACTATGATTTAGTAGTGAGACCCTGAACATCCTGTAGACCCTTCCCTAAAATACAAAAAAGTAATCATAGCTAATAGCTTGCAACACTCAAATGTATACAGGAATATTTTCAATAACATCTAAGAAATTTTAAAAAACCACCTATAGAATAAATTGGAAAATTCACATGGAAACATTATACTATTCATCTCCAAAGGTAGAAAGAGAACTAGAAAGCTTCAATAAGAAAATCTCAGTGCATACAAAGGGTCCTCAGTAAGAATAATAGCTTTAACTAAAATTAACGAAAACATTAGAATGACATAAAGTGCTGAAAGGAAAGAAGTAATGCATACATCTCTACACACACATGCAAACACATGTACACGCACACACACATGTTTAAATAGTCTTATGTATAACATTAAAAGCAACATTCATAAAATAAAAAGTAGTCTGTCAACAAGCATAATATTTGATCTGCAAAATTCACAATACAGAGAATGAAAAATAAACTATCCACTATGAGTAAATGTTTCAGCATCACATTTAAATTAGAAATTGAATTTAGAAGTATAAAGCTTGTAAAAACATCAATATATACACGGAAACATCTGAACAGAAAATGTGCAAATAACTATGTATGGATGGCAAATGAGTATATTCCAGGCAATACATCAATAAAAGTTGAAACCACAGTGAGAAAAACTCACGAACAGATTAGAGTAGGTACTAAAAAAAAACGCTCAAAAGAAAACAAAAGGCCACTGAAACCAAGTGCTGATGAGAATTTAGGTAAGAGGATCACAGACGCATTGTTCATGTAGGTACAGCATGGGAATGCCATTCCAGAAATCAGTCCCCCCCAGTTTAATTTTAATTTACCTAAGCATTAACATAGCCCCCTCATATCCACTTCTAGCCACAGTTCTACTTAACATAAGTAGAATTAAGCTTGCATTTACACAAATGTCTGCACCCATGTATATAAAAGTTTTATTCATAACCACCAAATCTAGAATCCAGACATCCTTTACTAGTATTATCATAGTCAGTCATCAAAAGAACCTTCAGATTCAAGATTTTATGTCTGAATCTGCCAATACAAAGGCTTCAGATTTCCTTCATATCTCTTTTCTCTGTCTCTGTATCTGTATCTCTTTTTCTTACTACATTAGGAAGGAGCAACCAAAGAAATATAACAAAAAAAGCGATGTTTTAAATTTTCAAATGTGACCAAAATTTATATCAAAATATGTAATTTTCTTTTAATTGAATTATAAACTCTAGTAAGCTAGTAATCTTCATTGAATTTAACCATTCTTTCAAAGATATGGGCATTATCTGGGTCAACAAAACAGAGGTATTTCAATAGTAGAACAAAAGCTATTTGGCCTTCTAAGTCAATGATCATAGAATAGAAGGAAATTTGAGATGAAAGAAGAAAAAGTTTTGCAAATAATACAGCAACAAAAAGTGACAGACCTGACATAAACATAGGGAAGAGGTAGAAAAAAATTGGCAATATTCTTCATGTAGAAAAAGCAAAACAGCCGGGCGTGGTGGCGCACGCCTGTAATCCCAGCACTCGGGAGGCTGAGGCAGGAGGATCGGTGAGAGTTCGAGACCAGCCTGGGCTACAAAAGTGAGCTCAGGACCAGCCTGAGCTGCATAGCGAGACCCTGTCTCAAAAAGACAAAAAAAAAAAAAAAAAAAAAAAAAAAAAAAAAAAAAAAAAGAAAAAGAAAAAGAAAAACAACCACCAAAAGTCTGCAACCAAGCAATTATGGAAAAATGTATGTAAATCACAGGGACCAGAAAAAAGAAAGAAAAAAATCCGAAAAAACATATTTCCCAGTTCCTTCCATCACTCAGACTTGATTGTTTTTTATTTGTTTGTTTTTTTTGTCTTTTTGAGACAGAGTCTCTCACTATGCAGTTCAGGCTGTCCTTGAGCTTACTTTTTGTAGCCCAGGCTGGTCACCAACTCGCACCAATCCTCTTGCCTCAGCCTCCCAAGTGCTGGGAGTACAGGCATGTGCCACCACGCGTGGCTCTGAGTCAGACTTTTTTGAAGGAATTTAGGTGGATTCCCTGAAGTAGTCCAGCAAGAAGGGTCAGGTAGTGTATGTTGGAGGCAAATCTGGAGTCTACGAAATATGTCTACAGTGTCATTGCATACATCACACATGACATATGTTACTCCATTGCAAAGGTGTTAAATTTAATTCAGAATGATTGCTACTCTGGAAAAGACACAATTGAGAGAATTAAGCAGAAAACTTGCAGATCAAGAGGTAAATAGAGGCAAATTATACTTCTGTTAAAGGAATTATAATTATTTTATAAAATAAAGATTCCAGTATTATGGGCTGTGTCTAGTTGTCCCTACAAAGCCTCAGGTAGTAATGGAGTAGCTTATAGTGTGTGTAACTAATTTATGATCCAATGCTCAGATTACAGGTGTGACTGCTACTAGGATTATGGGTGTGAGTGCTACACCGGTTCTGGGGCGAATAGCCTGAGTGCAGCATAAGGAAGCGAGAGAGCACTGTAAGCTGCCACAGGCACTGCTCCACCCTTGCCTCGTGCTGTTTTCCGCCACTAAAAACAGCTGCCCTGTTCCATGGGCCACTCTGCTTTGGAGTCAGCTAAGTATGGACTGAAACCTATACTAACTGTAAGCTAAATGCACTTTTCTTTCCTTCATTTTGGGTGTCAGGAACTTAGTCACAGCAATGAGGAAAAAGTAATTGAGAAACAAAGTAAGAAATTAATCCAATAAAATAGGAAGATGTAACAACAGGTACTTGGGATGATCAGGCAATAGAAAACATAACGCTCAATATTGTAATGCAATAAGGAAATGTAAGTTTAACCCAAAATATGATGAATTTATGGCATTGGGGGCCAGACAAATAGTTCAGGGAATTAAAGTGCCTGCAAGCAGGTGCAATGGCAAGAAGTTCGATCTCCAGGGCCTGAGGTGCCAGGGCTGCTGTGTAGCCCAGTCCCCAGGACACACCGAGAAGGCAACAGAGACTGGGCGTGGTAGTGTATTCTTGTAATCCGAGCTCTTGGGAGGCCTTAAACAGGCAGATCCCTATGAGTCCGATCTAGTAGTGAGACCCTGAACATCCTAGAGGCCCTGCACTAAAATACAAATAAACAAATAAATAAGTAAATAATAAGTCTATGGCATTAAGAGTGAATAAAAAATACTAAGTGTTGATGAAGATTTGGACAACTTGACATTTGACACAATGCTCAGAGAAAGCCAAGATAGTAAAGCAAGTCCGAAAAGTCAAAATGCTATTTGAGATTCTAACAAATTTATACATACAGTTTCCACAGAATTCACACTATAGCTGCAGCCACTTATATATTGGCTGAGCATACTATATAGTGGGAAAATGCTTGCCTCACATGCATGAGGCTATGGGTTTGATGTTGATTATCACACAGCAAAGAGTGTTCTATGTAGTGAAATGAAGCTTAACTTTCTGTACATATCTGTGTGCAGAGTGTATAGCAGCTTTATTCACATCAAGTGCAAATGAGATATACTTACTTCACATTTCACTGGAGTACTACATAGCAATAAAAAAGATCCACATGAAATATGAATCAATTTTAAATACATTAAAGCAAATAGCAACATTTTTGCATGTATATGACTTAGAAAACTAATTACAAGAGTTGAAAAGAGCACTAAGCAAAACTGAGGAAATTTATTTGTACCATATTGTCACAAATACAAAACTATACACATTTTAAATATTCTTGAAACATTGCACCATAAAAAGAGAATTTTATTAATTTTAAGCATGTATTCCTCAGGACCAATGTCTATAAAATTAAATTCTATTTCTATTACTCTGAAATATAGGTCATGGAGTTGTTATATATCCGAGTTGTTTCAAAGTCAGACAAACCAAGACACATATAATTATCAGTTAAACATCAAACAACAGAAAACAGGCCTGGGGAAATAGCTAGGTAGTCTAATCACCTGCCTGGCAACATGAAGGTCACAAGTTCAATCTGCAGTACCACATGCCATGCCAGGCCTGAATAGTGGACATGATGGCACATGCCTGTAATCCTAGCACTGAGGAGGCTGAGACAGGAGGGTCAGAAGGAATCTTGACTGTGTAGTGAGACCCTGTATCAAAGAAAAGGAAGAAAAATGAAAGAAAAGATGCAAAGCCTCAGCACAAGTAAAGCACTGTGTCAGTAGGTATATATGGAAGGTATGAAGGTAATGCACATGAGAGCTAGCAACTTCTCCAGTCTTCATTAGTAAACTTTTGCAGAACACTGATATATGCTCATCTATATACTTATCAGTAGAGATGGAACACCGCACAGACATTTGCAACTCAATTCCTGTTTCGAGCCAATATAAACAAGTAAATATTGTGCCTTGCTCATCAGTGAACTCTATTTCAACTCATGGCATCCAATTGTATGGTACATCCCATGGTCAGTTCCCTTGTCTGTCCCCAAATTCAGGCTGTATAATTTTCTCTTTTTTTCTGTATTTAGTACAGACTTCATAGCATCTCACTGTACAGGTTGGACTCACAGTGATCCTCCTGTTTTCAGGGTCTTAAGCACTGGGATTACAGGCGTGTGCCACCATGTGCACTCCCAGTCACTGACTCAGCCCATCCTGGGGGATGGAGCCCGCATGGAATGTCAGGGGACAGAACTCCATTCTCTGCATCAGGCTAAGCAGGTGCATTAATCTACTGAGCTATCTATCTGACCCTTACATGATATAAAATTTTCCAAAAACATATGAAGAAGTAAAATTTTGGAGTTACTATGTAACAAGACAACAAAATTATAAAAGTACAAAGGACTCAAAGGTGTTTTCAATAGAACAACCTTAAGACTCATTAAGACAGAAAGGTTTTAATGCTAGAAAGTATAAAAGCTTGAGCTTCAGCAGGTGAAGATCTGAGAAATAAGGCTGTATCCATGTACATCTGAAGGAGGTCTCAAACAAATGAGGGAGATCAACAGGGGAGACCATGTTCAAGGATCTGAGAGATGATGTAGGGATAAGTTTCTACCGAGAAGAAAAATACTTCATAGACAGCAAACTCATCATGACCCCACCGAAAATCTTCTTTACATTTTGTCAATCAACTTGAGAAAAGGAATGACAATCACAGAAGAAATAATGGGAAGTGCTTGCTTTTATTTCCTTTGCTGGAAGTTTAGTTCCTACAACTTGCCTCTAAAAGACAACAAGATAGCTCTCTTAAGGAAAGCCAGAACTAAGTGTGATGGGGCTGGTTTCTCTGTGTTGTGCATGCAACAAAATTCAGTGTTCCCACAGCATCACTCTCCAGGTGCTAAGTACCATGTATTACTCTACTGCACGAGACAGCAATCATGTTTAATTATACACAATTGCCTGGCTCTGGAGTAGTGTACTGAACATGGCATGTCTAAGGAAGGCAACACCTGTCCTAGTTACTCTTCTCTCCTTGCTGGGACAAATACCTGCCACTCAGAATGGAGGAAGGAAAGGTTTAGTTAGCTAATCGTTACTGCAGGTTTCAGTCTTTGAAGCCTTATTTGCTCAGAAAAGAGGGCCAATGCCTCAGTCTTCTCCAAACATCTACTCTCAGTCTGAGGTGATCTCAATCACAGATACAGATTTCCCACACTGCAGGGTCTGGAGGAGAGGCTGTGGTGCCACTGCATCTAGGATGAGCCACTCCACACCTCTGGCTACAGGCCTGTGGGGCAGTGTGTGCTTCCAGTTTAATGGTTCACCCCTCTCTGGCCCCGCCCCTCAAGCCACTCACTGCTCCTCCAGCATCATCTCCACCATGACTTACATGAGACTTTGGGGGAACAACGCCACACAAACCATAACAAACACTTACCTCTACCATACACTAAATTAATTCATGGTGTATCAAAGAACTTATATGGGGGGGTGCCAAAACTAGAAACCTCTTCATTAAAAACATAGGAAAAAATCTTCATGACCCTCTCTACACTTCTGAGGCAGGCCAAAGACCTGGGGGGAGCACATGCTGCCAGTTTGACAGTTTGTGACTCTCTGGCCCCACCCCCAGCCCTGCCCTGGTCTTCTGGCTCCGCCCCTCAAGCCACCTGCTGCTCCTGGAGCCCCATCAGCTGGATGACTTACATGAGATGACAGCGCTTCCTAAACACCTACTTTTCGGACCTTTGATACAACCACTGAATGTTTTCAGCCTATGAATAGCTACTGGAACCAACACGAAGGACCTTTGCAAAAATCATCCCACTATTTTTCTTTCCTCATCTGGTCTTCCCTGACTATTAGCTATTATTCATTCATTGGAATTTTCACATAGAACATTTAAAAGTGGAAACCACTGCACCTCTTTCCTAGGTTGCATTGCTGATGGAAGTCATACACTTGCATGCATTTTCTGGTTCCTTTCCCCACTTTGTAACGAAACATTAATGAGCAGTTTGCATTCTCTAGCTCACACAGTATCAAGAAAATATATTCCACTTAATTCAAACTTAATGCTCAAATGCCTGACTCACTTTAACTATTAAATCACAAAATAAACAGTGAAAGCACTCATGATTCGGAAAGCAGGGACAGAAAATAATCAGTGGTTGCTGGGAAGAACAGAATAGAAATCGTTCTTCTTCCTTAAATAGCGAAGTAAAATGGAGCTCATTTTATATATCAGAGGTAAGCCATCAGGTAGACAGGAACTTAAGAGCTATGGATGCGCTGATATACCTTTCAGTACATGGCCTTTCTGAGTTTTCCTGGAGGTTTGTTTTAAGCATCTTTTGTATTTTTCATCCAGAATATGTGCTCATAGTTATCTGCATTTTCTTTGAAAATAACAAAGATATTACAGGAAAATACATAGCGAAAACTATGCTGAATTTATTTGCAATTCTGGTGACTAACAAAACATGTGACTCCAAAAGATATACTAGGCTATAGTAAAATATACAGCAGTATTAATATTTTTAAATGTTATCATTGCTATACAAATTTCACCTTCATGTAAACTCACACAAACAAGTGTTCACTTAAATGATGCTTGCTGTACAGTACATAAATTAAGATGTGGGTGCGACAGAATTATAGAATGCTACAGTGCAGGTTCTCTATGTCCTGAGTTCTCACTGACCTTGAAGGGCTAGGGCAAAAATACTGGCCATCCTTGTATCCCTTCTTTTTCTCTAAATTTTTTGGTCTGCAAACTTAACTTGCTAACACTCCAAAAGAGAAGCTTAGTGATATTATTACCCTATAACATAGGCACTTGAGCTTAACATCACTCTCTCAATTTCAAAAGCCTTATACATGACATGGAACTGGTATTTTTCCATCCATCATTGATATCCTAATAAATCCCTATAGAATGTGAAAAACAGTTACACATTATTACACAGAAGTGTAGAAATCTAACCATACAGAAAATTATCTAAAACTCAGTGGTGTCCCAAATTTTCTGTTCAAGGAGGTTATGGGGCTACAGAGGAAACAGACTGAAGACATACAGTGTACCTAAGGAGAGTTACCTACAAAGAAAACATTCTCTCAGGCTTTCACAGAGAGCAAAATGGTCAAGCAATGACAGTGACTCATCCAGATGGCTGACACTGACAACAGTTCTACAAAGCACTGTACATGGTTTCAAAGCAAATCCTGAGGGGATGTGACTGACTTGGAAGATATAAAAGTTACATGTTTTGTTATATAGGTCTTGCTTTAACTTGCCCTTAAGCACCCAACAGAAAAGTTTGGCCATAAGGCACAAAATGTAAAGCTAGATTAGTGTGCTGAGCTGCAAAGGCTTAAATCAACAACTTCCATCACTGCCAGTTTTGCCAGTAATCCACTGTGATAATGGAAAACTGTATTATGTATAAAACTACTTTTCCTTAGTTCAATGAGAAAAACATTTTTTGTACCAATAATGAATAGAAAAATCATCATGTCTAAACCCTGTGCCCTGTATAACTACTAAGAAGACAAAAATATTTATTGTATCAAATACTGGAAATGTATTACTAACATGTTTTGCAACTGTCACATTGTTATTTCTTATTAAATGCAATGAAAATAATAAAAAAGAATCAAACATTAGCCCAATGATGCTGGAAGAATGCACATTTAAGAAAATTATCGGGGCTGGGGACATAGCTCCATGGCAAAGGTGCCTGTCTTGCAAGTGCATGGTGGTGAGTTTGAAGTCAGGTTCCCCCCCTCCAAAAAAAAAAGAAAGAAAAAAGATAATTCTCAAAATGAAGGTTTCTTCGTGAACCTATAAGTAGGACTTAAAGTTCTTTTTATTAGTGAAGCAGAAAAGTTGGAGGAGCACTTTATCTAGTTTATAAATTTTCATCAAAGCAAAATTAATTTGGGGCAAATGAAATTATCTCAAAGTCTGTACGTTTTTTTTTTTTTTCTTTTTTTGTCTTTTTGAGACAGGGTCTCACTATGCAGTTCAGGCTGGTCTTGAGCTCACTTTTGTAGCCCAGGCTGGTCTCGAACTCACATCGATCCTCCTGCCTCAGCCTCCCGAGTGCTGGGATTACAGGCATGCACCACCACTCCCGGCTAAAGTCTGTAAGTTTTGAAATCTTCCTTCCTTAACAGAAAAATATGTAGCCTCTATTCATAGCTTCAGAAAGCCACATATTTTCCCTCAAATATCTGGTATTTTCAAAACTTCAATTATCAGCATTTTTAAATTTAATTTAACCTTGAATGTAGAAACAAAAGCAAGAACAAAAATAAAGACAGAAATAGGTAACATATAACAAAATATATGCTATAGATTTTGAAAACAAGGATAGCTGATTAATCATAGTTGATATATTATTTATTTTTGTCATCAAATCTGTTGCTCAGATTAACAGATATAATTATATGACTGGACATATGATTGTATATTACCACTTGCTTTCAAGAAACCATAAATTTTGTTGTTGATTCTCTCTTTTGTTTACCTTTTTAAAAATTTTATTTTAAAGATAATATTGTAATCATTGGTATGACATTAGATAGAAATGGTACACATTTAGAAGACCAAAATGACAGGTATTCAGTCATGGCTTTTGCATTACACATTGCTGTCATTGATGTAGCTGATTAACTCCATGATATCAGCATGCAGAATTAGTCAAGTTAAAAATTCTACACATTAACTGCTATTTTAAAAAAACTGATTGAAATTTTTTAGTACAATCACCTCAACTATCCTGTATACATAGTTGCATGTTTACCCCCTACATTTTTCCTCTCGTTGAGTGAAATAAATCAGACCCACAGATGTAAATATCATGTAGTCTCCTCAGTATCAGAAACTGAAAGAAGAAATAAAACCTGAAAGGTACAATAGATACAGTTAAGCAGAAAGAAACAGAACTTAAGGGTTAAACAATGAAGACTAGAGAAAGGAAATTGTCAGCATTGTGTACCGCTTTACTCCTCTTCCTAGTTGACTGTCTTGTGCTTCACTGGACAGCATCCGTTTCTGCACTGCTTACCCAAAATAAACATTACATCCCCCTCCATTTCTCATTACAGGGAAGGTCTAAATCTCTTGTCAATACTGCCAGATGAGTTTTGTTATCAGAAAGCCAGATAAAAATCTGTCTAATTCATCTTTCCCTCTTCTCCCACCATGACTTGTCTTATGCTGTTCCATTGTTTATTCTGACTAGCAGGAATTGATAATAGAAAGAAAGATACCAAAATGTCCTAAGGTTAATTACAGGCTGAAATATAAGAGAGATAAAAGAGATATTTTTTTAAAAAAGAGAATACTTTACTAACAGAGTTGGTCAACCAGTTGTCCCCCTCAAAAAAAAAAAAAAAAAAAAAAAAAGGAACAAATTGTTTTGCATACCTAAATGTGTTTTTGAGAGCTCAGATTCAAAAGTGCTAAACTGAGGAGAATCAGCAGAATACTATGGTATTCTGCTTGTAACTGCAACCAATCAAAACCAACAAGTACTTCTTATGACTATCCTACTGCAAAATTTTGCCTGCCTCACAGTGCACTGCCCCTCTTATCTATGGCCACTATAGGTTACAGTGATTTCCTTTCCTAATGTTCATAAAAATGCTTGTAAATTTTGCCTAGCAGACACATTTCAACTTCTACTTAGCCCTGCTG